>BTPG01000004.1:1167748-1273767 GCA_036245525.1 Semisulcospira habei | reverse complement strand
GGCTCTGTTGGTATATGGCTGGTGGAGTACAATCCTTCTTGTGGGCGGTCAAGTCCGGAACTGGTAGTAGCCAGGGTGGAGTGAGGTGTTGCAGAGATTCCGAAACTTTGTCCAGGTCCACTCCGGCCGCCTGCAGATGAGGTCGGACACGAAAGGAAAGTGGACGGACAGCTCCCGGATGGGCATCATAAATCTCTGCAAATGACGGGTTAAAAACACAATCATAGGCAGGATTTTCTGGATGGGCCTTCAGCTTCAGAACGTAGCTGAGCATGAGGCGGATGCGGCGGAGCCTGAGAGAAGGCTCCCCCCGGCCTCGGCATACAGACTAGGAACTGGAGATGTCCTGAAGGCCCCTGAAGGGGGGGGGGGGGGAACATGTTTTGACAATAACGCCATCACTACCATAATATATGTCATTGTTAACACTTTGTCAGTAGCATTGTTTGTGGATTGCTTCAGGAATCATCACGGGGGGGGGGGGGGGGGGGGGGGGGGGGGGGGGGGGAAGAGATGTTTTGACAATAACGCCATCACTACCATAATAATTATGTCATGTTAACCCTTTGTCAGTAGCATTGTTTGTCATGAGGATTGCTTCAGGAATCATCACAGGGGGGGGGGGGGGGGATGTTTTGACAATAATGCCATCATTTCCATAATATGTCATGTTAGCAATGCTGGTAGGCACTCGCCAGAAACTTTCCCAGCTTCCTCCCTCTCTCCACCTTCAACTCGACAGCACCCCCATCTCCCTCTCTGACTCGGCCAAAAACCTCGGCGTTATCCTCGATTCCTCTCCTTCCATGACCAGCTTCGTCTCCGCCACGGCCCAGGCATGCTACTTCCACCTCTGCCGCATCAGTCAGATCAGAAAATACCTCACTACCGAAGCTGCCACCAAACTTGCTGTCTCTCCCCTATCTCACATCGACTACTGCAACTCCGAAAATCCGACCACATCACTCCCCTGCTCAAACTCCTTCACTGGCTTCCCATCCCCCCCCCCCCCCCCCCAACGCATCCAATACAAGATTCTGTCTCTCTGCTACAAATCCCTGAACAACTGCGCTCCTGCCTATCTCTCAAACTTACTTCACCCCCTACACCCCTGCCCGCTCCGCCTCTGACCCTCTCCGCCTCCACATCTCCCGCACCAAACTCAGCACTTTCGGCCCCCGCTCCTTCTCAGTATACGGTCCATCCACCTGGAACACTCTCCCACTCTCTCTCCGTCAGAAACACTCTCTCCTCCTTTCAGTCCGCCCTCAAAACTCACCTCTTTCAACAGTTCTAGCACTATACCACCACACTCCCCACTCCAAGATGACTGTCGTAATGTATTGTATTTCACTATTTGTGGTACGTGAGTCGTTGTCTAAAACGTGCGCATGTGTGTGTGAGTGCACGCTTAGAGTTATAATTATTATAAGAATACCGTAATTATTATTATTTTCACTTTGTCAGTAGCATTGTTTTAATGAGGATTGCTTCAGGAATCATCACCGGGGGGAGGGGGGGGGGGGGAGATGTTTTGACAATAACGCCATCACTACCATATTTAACCTCAAACTGGCGGAACAGTTGGTCAAATGAAGAAGAGGTCACGCATGGGCACTGGTTCACTTTTGGGAACGCGGTCGTACGGTACACACCATGTGCTACTTGTGATCCTAATCTTTTTGTGGTTTTCCATTGATCATTGATGGGATTTGCCTCAGATTTTCTGGTGATACACTGAGGTAGGATACAACCTTTTCTTTTCTTTCAGGATATTGCTCTAACTCCGGAGATAGGGTTTCAAGAACTGTTTTCAGTTTACGCTTCTCGGTCTAGGTTTCCCGCAGCATAGTTGTGGCGGACCCTGCAGCAGGAACTAGTAAAACAAAACTGACACTAGTAAAGAGAGCATTACACTGACAGACATTATGGCTTGCATGAAAGATAACAAAAGCAGACTTTCGAGGTTAGAGCAGGACAGTTTTGACACTTCACAGGGTGAAGTAGAGTTTGAAAGTGACAGCGAGCGTGGTGACGCTACGATGGCGGGGATCAGGGATCCCAGTCAGATCGAGCTGGAGGCCGGCTCTGTGAGTGATGATCTGAACTTTACTAATGACCTAATCTTAGTAAATGACGAGTTGCTAACGTCAGATATTCAACACTTGGATCCCATTGGCAAGAGTGACCATGATGTTTTACTCTTCCAGCTGTATGTACCTAAGGTTAAGGTGATGCAGAGTATTAAACACTCCCTTAACCTTGGGAAAGGAGACTATGATAGTCTGAGAGCATATATGGCAAATATTGGCTTTACAACTATTAAACCTGAAAATTGCGGAGTGGAAAAATTCTGGGCATTAATTAAGTCCTCGATTCTGAAAGGTATGGAGTTGCACATCCCAAAAGTGAAGAGCAAATCACATAAAAGAACCACACCATCTTGGATGAATAAGGGTACTTTAAGAATGATTAAAAAGAAATACAAGTTATACAAAAGATATCTTCAAACTCAAGAAGGTAGAGATTACCAAAGATATATTACCCTAAGAAATGACTGTAACAAATTAATAAAGCATAACAAAAAATTGCATGAAAGAAATATTGCAGATAAATGTAAAATGAACCCCAAAGTGTTTTGGAAGTATGTACAGGAACAAACTAAATATAATTCTGGAATAAATGCACTTAAAAAAGAAGATGGCACACTTGCTGTAGGAGATCATGAAAAGGCAGCAACATTGAATAAATTCTTCTCAAGTGTATTTGTGGAAGAAAACTTGAGTAATGTTCCGTTGCTTGGTAGAGGCTCAAAATCGAATGGGTGCACCATAACAGATATCGCAATAACTCCTGATATTGTCAAGAAAAAACTAAAGGAGTTGAATCCTTCCAAAGCTCAAGGTCCAGACTGCATCCCTCCCAGAGTTCTACAAGAGTTGTGTAATGAGTTGGCAGAGCCACTTTGCACATTGTTTACTTTTTCCCTTGAATCAGGTATTGAACCGCAAGACTGGCGAACCGCAGAGGTAAGTGCGATTTTAAAAAAGGGATCTAGGTCAGATGCAGGAAACTACAGGCCAGTAAGCTTAACGTGTATAGTATGTAAAGTTTTAGAGTCTATAGTCCGAGATGAGATCGTTAACCATTTCACGGTAAATAATATGTACACTGAATGCCAACATGGTTTTAGAAGGAAACGATCATGTGTTACTCAGCTATTACAGGTTATGGATGATATAACCTCCTTACTGGACAACAAAAAAACGGTTGACATCATATACTTAGACTTTAGAAAAGCATTCGACACTGTTCCTCATGAACGGCTTCTTCAGAAACTAGAGGCCTATGGTGTATGTGGAAACATTTCCAACTGGATAAGAAGTTTTTTACATGCAAGAGAACAAATGGTAAAGGTTGGAGAAGCAAAATCGGACAAAACAAAGGTACTGAGCGGCATACCTCAAGGTAGCATCTTAGGACCTATATTATTTACGATATTTATAAATGACTTGCCAGATTGTGTTAATAGCATGTGTAAAATTTTCGCAGATGATACTAAAATCTATAATGAATCGAGCAATAAAGACGTGTTGCAGCACGATTTGGATCACTTGCAGGAGTGGTCCGACACATGGGACTTACATTTCAACGTAGAAAAATGCAAGGTCTTACATGCTGGAAGGAACAATCCTGAACACGAGTACTTGATGAAAGTGAACAGCAACATTAAAAAGGTGGTATCTTGTGAGGAGGAAAGAGATTTAGGTGTGGTCTTCGACAAAGTTCTATCTTTTGACCCCCATATTCAGAACTGATTGATTGATTGTACATTGCTTAACGTCCCGACAGCAACAAGGCTTTCTCAGGACGTGCCTGCACTGCTTGTGAAAAAAAAAACTAAACAGAACATTGAATGTATGTCACCAGCCGGTCAAATACGTTAAATAAACCTAACACATGGGGCCTAAATAAAGCTAAGACCATTTAGCAACACACATCCAATATCAAGCGCTACAGGCAGTGCAGACAGTAGGGAGAGTTTTAAAAAGGCAAATACAGGTGAATGGACAAAGGGTAGACAGAAACACATGCCCCAGAATAGAGAGAAAAACCCACCCTGTGGGGCTGACCAGGGTGACCCTGGGAACTAAAAAATACCTAACCCCACCCAAGTCCCCCAGGGCAGACCCGGGTGGGGTCATATTCAGAACTGCATCAATAAGGCCAACAAAATGGTTGGAGTAATTAAGAGAGCTTTCAATTATTTGGACAAGGACATTTTTATTCAATTGTATAAATCACTAGTCAGACCACATTTAGAATATGCAAACACTGTATGGTACCCAGGTTTAAAGAGACAATCAGCTGCACTCGAAAGGGTACAGAGACGAGCAACAAAGCTGGTCAAAGAATGTAGAAATATGACTTATTCAGACAGACTCAGATACTTTGGATTACACTCCTTACGCGGACGTAGAATACGTGGAGACTTAATCCAAGTTTTTAAAATTTATAATGGCATCGACGACCTAAAATGGAACGACTTTTTTGCAACACCATTCTGTGACAGAACCCGAAATTCTGAAGGGAAAATCTTTGTACAGCACTGTAACACTAACCTGCGGAAGTTTTGTTTTACTAACAGAGTTGCCATTGTTTGGAATGACTTGCCAGTTTCATTACAAAAAGCATCTAATATAAATTCTTTTAAAAACCAGCTGGACGAATTACCAAAATTTAAAGAGATTTTTTATTCCTATGATGAATGATTTTATAGGAAAATTGCATGCATAGCAGACCCATAAAGGAACTAAAGAAAGAAAGGACATTTGTAAAGGCCTCACGGCCTATTTTGTCCTCGCAATACTACTACTACTGCCAGGGGCAGTTGAAGAATATCAGGGGGAAAATTCTTTAATTTAGGACAAGAAAATCGGGGTTTTCGTCGGTCGTTCCTTTCCCAGAAGGGAGGCGGACAGGGGTACCGAAAGTAAACGAAGTGCCCAGTGTTTCAGCTGCTCCGATACCAGGGGAGATTACGGTGAGAAGACCACCCTACCCTCTGATTCACTCACACTGGCACACACAAACACACAGCATTTCATGCCAGTTGGATGTTCTGTGAGCTGGCGCTCTGAAGAAGAATTGCACAAGCAGTGACAAGACATCACTATAAACGTTACGTCATTGCAGCCCACGACGCTGTATACACAGTATTTATGTCACCGTGTGTGCAATTTTTCAATTTTTTGTTCACACTGATTTTGTTTCAAACATGATTTAATTATCACTCAAAACGTTGAAGAGGTACATGGCTGGCTAACAAACTAATTTCAGAAACAATTTTTGTCAAAATAAGTCTATTTTGTACCAATATCTGGATCCCCCTGTAACCTTGACCTTTGAGAGAGGTCATTAAAATTGGTAAGTTTAGACAGGTCTTGTTGGAATATATCCTTGGGCCAAGTTTGAAGTCTGTGCCTTGAATAGTCTCCAAGAAAATACCAACGATAAAGTTGACCACAGATCCCTGATGCCAGATGCCAGACAGAGGCTGGATGGCCCAAAACATACTCTCTTTGGCTATCACACGTGAGGCAACAAAAACCAACTGTGGGTCTCATGGCAGCTTTGTTCCGTCACACGTTCAGCAGTCAAAAGCATTCTTACCGTCTCTGTTCTTCTCCTCTCTCAGCTGACAAAACGCTGGCCAGAAGTAGTGTGCACGCACCGGCAAGCTCTGCAGAAACAAGATACAGTGTAGACTCAACCTAATTACAGCTAAATGGGTCATGTTTAGACTCATTCTAATGACAGCTAAATGGGTCATGTCTAGATGCATTCTAATGACAGCTAAATGGGTCATGTTTAGACTCATTCTAATGACAGCTAAATGGGTCATGTCTAGTCGCATTCTAACGACAGCTAAATGGGTCATGTCTAGACTCATTCTAATGACAGCTAACATGTTAACATACTGAGCCATTTAACCATTCTGCTGTCGGCAGCGCTTTCTGAGAAGAAGATTCCTGCAGTAATCACCTCAACAGAAAGTGCTACTGTAGCAGGGGAGATAATTTAGCTCAGTGTTCTAGTACAGTAGTACCAATTTCCCCCAGCACGCCCGCAGGCCCAGTACAGTTAGCGATGCTGCTGGTGCCAGAGCGAGTAATACTTCAGCCAATCGGCGAAAGGCACGCCGAACACACCCCTAGGGGTGTGGGGTATAAATAGCGGTGCCTAGCGAGGGCGAGCAGGCTTTCCCGCAAGGGAAGACTCTGTTCTGCGAAGAACATTAAATAGTAGTAAGGCTTCCCGCAAGGGAAAACTGTTCTGAGAAGAACATTAAATAGTACTAGGCTTCCCGCAAGAGAAGACTCTGTTCTGCAAAGAACATTAGTAAGTTAGAGTTCCTGTAAAGGAATACTGTCCAGCAATGGACCTGTAGTTAATTAGAATTCCTGTAAAGGAATACTGTCCAGCAACGGACATACTGCATGACTTAGTTAATTAGAATTCCTGTGAAGGAATACTGTCCAGCGATGGACCTGTAATTAATTAGAATTCCTGTGAAGGAACACTGTCTAGCAATAGACGCATAGTTAAGTAGAATTCCTGTAAAGGAATACTGTCCAGCAACGGACAGACCGCATGGTTTAGATAGTCCCGTAAAGGACTCGGTTTAAGTGTAGTTGTAGCCCTTCGTCCAGAAACGGACAAGTGTTAATCTTCTTTAGTCCCGCAAAGGACATTTATGATTAATTAAGTAGGTAATTTAAGTACTTAGTTAAGTGAGTTTTTGACCTATAGGACTGGGTATTAGAATTTGGTTTTCACATGTGTTGGTTATGTCTAGTGTGTAGGCTAGCATAGTTTTGGGTTCATAGGGTCTAATGAGTAGGTAAGCATAGTTATGATTTCAGGTGTCTTATGAGCGTCTGTATTATTGTGTTCTGTTTTGTGCTACAATGAATGGTTTTTGACATGTCTGACATCATGACTGGTAATGGAATGTCAATGTACTGTAAATAAAACTAAAGCACTTATAGAAATCTTATCGCTGAGACTGAGAGTCAGAGATTGATGATGAACGCGAGAACGGATGCGAGTCAGTACTAATGTTTGTACACGTTTCAGTGTGTGATGATGGCAGCGCAAGAGTGTGTGTTTGTGTGCGTGTGTGAGACTGAGAACATGCTGAGAGTTTGTTAACGTACTTAGCTTGTCAGTTCAGTGTGGCACACATGGCAACGCATGCACAGTCACTACTACGATCATATCAACTAGGGTTTCGCTGGATACTGTGGTAGGTCCATTGCGCGATTTGGTATTTTGAACACAACGCGAGGCAGACACACATATTTTGTGAGTGCGCATGCGAGACCAGTGTAAAAGACTTGAAGATTACACTCCACAGCAATCTCCAGACCCTTCCCTAAACCTAAAAAGGGAACGGACTTAAAAGGTAGCTAAAACTGAACTAGACTGGCACTACTGGACTTGTACGTTGGATGGGCAGTCCATTGAGGTCTGACCATCTAATACACAAGCCAGCCAGGCTAGTAAAAGGCTAGCTAACCAGAGTCCGGTTACACTACCAACAGCCAAAGTGTCAAGTCCAAATTGCTAACTTTGCGAGTTGACTTCTGAAGACTACACTACAGTTCAGGAGATGTGCCGACCATGACAGCAAAAGAGGGGTGCCAGAAAAGCTGTGACATTCTGGGAGCAGCCTTGAAATATCATGGTAAGGGATCCATCGCCAGGTATGATGTGCCATGGTTGAACAGGTTAACCTATAAAGTCCTGAAAGACGACAGGGTGTGGATCGACCATGATAGTTCAAGGTACATAAAGCCCTCAGTCAAATTGATTGTACATTGCTTAACGTCCCGACAGCAACAAGGCTTTCTCAGGACGTGCCTGCACTGCTTGTGGAAAAAAAAAATAAACAGAAAATTGAATGTATGTCGCCAGCCGGTCAAATACATTAAATAAACCTAACACATGGGGCCTAAATAAAGCTAAGACCATTTAGCAACACACATCCAATATCAAGAGCTACAGGCAGTGCAGACAGTTGGGAGAGTTTTAAAACGGCAAATACACGTGAATGGACAAAGGGTAGACAGAAACACATGCCCCAGAATAGAGAGAAAAACCCACCCTGTGGGGCTGACCTGGGTGACCCTGGGAACTAAAAAATACCTAACCCCACCCAAGTCCCCCAGGGCAGACCCGGGTGGGGTCCCTCAGTCAAAGACGACAGGTTAGTTAGTTATTTGGGTTTAACGCCGAGCAGGCGACCAAGGCCATCTCACAGCGGAATGGGTAAAAATCTGGTCAGTTAGTTATTTGGGTTTAACGCCGAGCAGGCAACTAAGGCCATCTCACGGCAGGAAGGGTAAAAATCTAGTCAGCCAGACTAAAAGATAGGTCTTAAGACATGATGTAAATATACCTTAAAAATATATGTCAGGCTAAAATGTCGCACAAGTCTTTAAAGAAAACATTGAAAGACTCTCAAAAAGGTCAAAATAATAGAAACATCATAGTCTATAAACGCTCAAATCTTATTAAAAATATGGCACTCCCTCAGAAAACTGAAGATCTTGTCTGGGGGCACATCCCGGAACAAAACCTTCAAGGAGTCTGCCGTGAAATGTTTATACCTTGTGTCGATTAGATCAGCACAAGACAACAAAAAGTGCTGAACAGAGTACTGCTCGTCGCAGGCATAACACCATGGACGCTCCTCCTGTTTAAGTAAATAAGAGTGCGTAACATACGTGTGGCCGATGTGGCGCCGAGCCAGGACGGTCTCCTCATGGCGGCTGCCGCAGCGATAAGGTAGACTGTCGGACAACTTAGGAAGGGCTTCATGCAGCTTGTTAGCTTCCTCTTTGTCCCACTCGGACTGCCACTCACGGGCTAAAGTAAGCACTAGCGACATGTCTAAAATCACTATAGACAGTCTGTGTGTCAGGGACAAAGTCATTGCGGGCATCGTTGGCAGCAGAATCTGCGATCCTGTTGCCTTCGATGCCCATATGCCCGGGCAAATAAAAAAAAATGATGTCATAATATTCCTTCATCAAGTCCGCGTGGAGCTCTCTGATCTACACCAGCAGTGGGTGGTCTGTTCTGTGCATTGAAGGGCCTGCAGGGCAGAAAGAGAGTCGGACAGAATCAGGAAGTTCCTTTCTCTAGATCGATAAGCATGCCTGAGGGCCAGCAGAACTGCCTGCATTCATTCATTCATTCAGTCCTCTCTGCGCCGTCTGGTGCTTGAGGCGACTTTTTTTTATTTAAAAAATTGCGCCAGCTTTCCAGTCTGGTAGAGCGTTCGCACGTTCCAGCATCCAATTCTGATCCATCGTTTTGGCGTCAGGAGTTCCGCTATCGGGGTGGAGACGTCCTTGCGGCTTTGGTCCCCATCCGTCATAAGTCCAGTTTCCTGGTCTGCTTCGCTCCCAGCGCCGGTTGTCGCTTTTTCCCTTGTTGTCGTTTCCGTAGCAAGTTTCTTTTTACAGGGTGGAGTCGCTAGCCCCACGCCTAACCCTCCTCCTTTATCCTGACTTGGGACAGGCAGTTAAGCCCCCAAAGGGGCCTCCCTGGTGGAGTTAGAACTGCCTGCAGTTCCGCACTAAATACACATGAGTGGTCTGGGAGGCGGTGCTTAAATGGGCGTCTAGGATGGCGAGAGGACACTGCGGCCGCAGCCACTCTCCCATCCTCAGACTTTGACCCATCGGTATAGATACAACAACAGCCAGGAAAAATTGAAAGCGTTCATTGAGGCTCTGATGGTATATGGCTGGTGGAGTAGAGTCTTTCTTGTGGGCAGTCAAGTCCAGCAAGATCTCAGGAACTGGTAAGAGCCAAGGTGGAGTGATGTGTAGCAGGGATTCCAAAACTCTGTCCAGGTCCAATCCGGCCGCCTGCAGATCAGGTCAGACACGGTAAGAAAGTGGACGGACAGCTCCCGGATGGATATCGTAAATCTCTGCAAACGATGGTTTAAAAACACAATCATAGGCAGGATTGTCTGGATGGGCCTTCAGTTTCAGAACGTAGCTGAGCATGAGGTGGATGCGGCGGAGCTTGAGAGAAGGCTCCCCTGCCTCGGCATACAGACTAGGAACTGGAGACGTCCTGAAGGCCCCAAGACATATCCGCAGACCTTGATGGTGAATTGTGTTCAGACGCTGTAGAACAGACTTGGAAGCCGAGCCATATACCACAGAGCCGTAATCCAGTTTGGACCGAACAAGGGCTCGGTACAGTCGAAGTAAGACAATGCGGTCTGCACCCCAGTCAGTACGACCAACGACACGAAGAATGTCGAGGGCCTTCCGACAAGAGGTTCTAAGGTAGTTAACATGGTTGCGGAAGGTCAATCTTTTGTCAAAGATGACCCCCAGAAACTTTGCCTCTTCGGCCACCTGAATTGGCACTCCAGCAATGCTCAGGGTAGGTTTTGGAAAAAATTTCGTCTGGTTAGTAAAATGCACACAGACCGTCTTGGAGGGCGAGAACCTAAATCCGTTGAGAGACACCCACCCCTGGATGCGATCAACGCACAGCTGCAAGCGCCTCTCAAGGGACGCAAGTCCTCGACCTCGTGCACACAAAGCAAAGTCGTCCACAAACAAAAAGCATTCAGAATCATCCTTGACGGCCTTGACAATGTTATTTATTTTAATGCTAAATAAAACAGGAGATAGAATGCTGCCCTGCGGGACACCCATCTCCTGTTCAAAGGAGTCGGAGAGGGTGGAGCCCACACGGACATGGAACGACCTGTTGGACAAAAAATTGTGAATAAAAACGGGCAGATGCCCTTTAAAACCCATGTCCGACAAATCAGACATTATACCATGCTTCCAGGTAGTGTCATATGCCTTTTCAAGATCAAAGAAAATTGCATAGACATGCTGCTTGTTGACAAAAGCATCTCGGATAAAAGACTCAAAGCGGACTAGATGGTCAGTTGTACTACGGAAGCGCCGGAAACCGCACTGGAGGTCTGTGATGAGACCCTGTGACTCAAGATGCCACACCAGTCGGGCGTTGACCAAGCGTTCCATAGTTTTACATAAACATGATGTCAAAGCTATTGGCCGGTAGTTGCCCGGGTCGGAAGGATCCTTACCCGGCTTGGGAATTGGCACAACCACAGCCTGGCGCCAAGATGGCGGAAAATGACCGGTTATCCAGATATGGTTAAAGGCCTTGAGAAGTACAAGGAGTGAATCCTCAGGCAGATGTGTTATGAGCTGATAATGGATGGTATCTAATCCAGCAGCAGAGTCAGTACATTTCTGCATGGCTTGCTGCAATTCTGAAAACGTAAAAGGGGCATTATAGTCTTCCAAGTTATCCGATATAAAATCACAAGCACAAGATTCTCGCTTCTCTTTCTCTCTCTGGAAGAAAGGTGAATAATGCTCTGTTGAAGAATTATGGGCAATGGTGGAGGCAAGTAAATTGGCCACAGCCTTTTTATCTGTGACCAAACTGGCACCATCTCTAAGATGGCCGACAGAAGCCGAGCCACCCCTGCCCCTAATTCTTCGAACAGCCTTCCAGACTTTTTGGGACGGAGTCCTAGAAGATAAAGATGAGACGAAGCGTCTCCAGGAAGCACGGCGTTCACGTTTAAAAATATAACGGGCTTTCGCCCGCTGTCTTTTAAAGGTTAAAATATTTGCTTGCGACGGATTACGAAATGCACGTCGCTGAGCAGATTTGCGCATTGTTTGGGCCTTGCGGCACTCTTCATTGAACCATGGTACTCTCGGCTTCCGAGGGAGTGATGTGGAAGTTCTAGGGATGGTTTCACCTGCAACCTCCAACAAAATAGAAGTAAAACAAGAAACAGGTTCTTCAGCTGACATGACCACCTCCTCTGTAAGACGAGACTGACAGAGAGAGGCAAACAGAGACCAGTTAGCTTTCTTGAGATTCCAGCGCCCCACCGGCGAATCCTCCTCACAGCTGACCGATGACAGGACTACTGGGAAGTGGTCACTACCACACAGGTCGTCGTGAACCTTCCAGTCAAAGTCCAGCATGATTGATTGATTGATTGTACATTGCTTAACGTCCCGACAGCAACAAGGCTTTCTCAGGACGTGCCTGCACTGCTTGTGAAAAAAAAATAAAATAAACAGAAAATTGAATGTATGTCGCCAGCCGGTCAAATACGTTAAATAAACCTACAACATGGGGCCTAAATAAAGCTAAGACCATTTAGCAACACACATCCAATATCAAGAACTACAGGCAGTGCAGACAGTAGGGAGAGTTTTAAAAAGGCAAATACAGGTGAATGGACAATGGGTAGACAGAAACACATGCCCCAGAATAGAGAGAAAAACCCACCCTGTGGGGCTGACCAGGGTGACCCTGGGAACTAAAAAATACCTAACCCCACCCAAGTCCCCCAAGGCAGACCCGGGTGAGGTAAAGTCCAGCATGAGAGTAGAACAGAACTAGATCCGGAACCTGAGTTAGAGTATGTAGGTGAGCCATCGTTAAAGACACATAGGTTAAGTTGAGAAAAAACATCTTCTAACATCTGACCTCTGCCATCATAGTGGTCACTACCCCAAAGGTGAGCATGACCGTTAAAATCCCCCATGAGAATAAAGGGAGGTTTAATGATTGTACATTGCTTAACGTCCCGACAGCAACAAGGCTTTCTCAGGACGTGCCTGCACTGCTTGTGAAAAAAAACTAAACAGAACATTGAATGTATGTCGCCAGCCGGTCAAATACATTAAATAAACCTAACACATGGGCCTAAATAAAGCTAAGACCATTTAGCAACACACATCCAATATCAAGAGCTACAGGCAGTGCAGACAGTAGGGAGAGTTTTAAAAAGGCAAATACAGGTGAAGGGACAAAGGGTAGACAGAAACACATGCCCCAGAATAGAGAGACAAACCCACCCTGTGGGGCTGACCAGGGTGACCCCGGGAACTAAAAAATACCTAACCCCACCCAAGTCCCCCAGGGCAGACCCGGGTGGGGCGAATAAAGGGAGGGGGCAGTTGATCTACTAAGTGAAAAATATCATTGCTACAGACCCGCAGTGATGGTGGCAGGTAAATACTGCATATGGTTATGGTCTTTTTTAAGGTAACCCGAGCAGCGACAGCCTGAAGACAGGTGTTGATGCTAACGGGGCTACATAAAATTTGGCTACTAATGAGAAGAGCCGCTCCACCCGAGCGCCTCTCCGAATCAGAGCCTTTATGTATAACATTAAAACCATTAAAAGACACAGGGTCAGAAGTCTTCAGGTAAGTCTCCTGAAGAGATATGACTGAGGGGTTATAGAACTTGACTAAAAGACGTAATTCCTCAAAGTTAGCTCGAAAACCACAACAATTCCACTGAAGCAAAGAGTCCATGATTAAGTCTTATCTGGGGGTAAGGAGTTTTTCCCCCCTTTTTCCTTTACCTTGTAAGGAGTTGAAGAAACAGAGGGGGGGGGCCGGCTCACGGGCCTCCTCTGGTTCTTCGGAGATGAAGGGGGTGGAGCTGCCGCAGCATCAGCAACAACAACTTCCACTCCCTCCATCCGCTCCTCCAGTGCAGCATTTGTTTTTTCAAAATACATTACCGATGGCATTACTATCCGGGAATACACTCTATTGCCTATAGATTTCACACAATTTTGCTGAAATCTATAGGCAATAGAGTGTATTCCCGGATAGTAATGCCATCGGTAAGTATTTTTCAAAAAAATACATTTTAGAAAAAAAATTCATATTTGTTTTGAAGGGGGACATCTGTGTTCCCCTTCTGGGCCCGTGCGCACAGCGGTCCCATAGATTTCTTAGACTTCTGGTCCTGGGCAGCGTTCCTGCCGCTAGAGTTAGCGGCCTTAGAAGGCTGACCAGAGCCAGAAGCCTTTGGAGTTGACTGACTAACAGGTTTGGGTGGGGGCTGAGGCTTAGGGGAAACAGAAGGCGGCACAACCGGACTGGCAGTGTCCGCCTTCTGCGTTCCGTGGCTCCTTGTCACCACCGGAGGAGGGTTACTCTCCAGGGGCGAGATGAGCCGAGGCTCCGCCCCCAACCAAGAAGTTGGGGTCTGACATGAAAAGTCTTTGGTGGGGCGCTTGCCTGCCACCGCTGCACTAAAAGTATACACTGAGGTGTTAGAGGTTGGGGCAGCCGCAGCTGCACCAGGGCCTTCAACCAGTTTTTTGGCATCCAGAAAGGACAGCCCTCGCGCTGGGACCATACGGCGTTGAGGCGCGTCCCCTGGGTGGTGGATAGGGGGTCCCTCGTGAGAGGGGTGCACCGAATGAAATAAGGTGCCGTGAACCAACATGGTCTAAGGGAAGGTGACCCTGACAGAAAACCCCTGGTCCTCCTAGTAAGGGGGTTGGGCGTGGGGGTAGCTTCCCCACCCTGCAAAAAAGGAAATAGCTACAAAAACGCCGACGAAAAGACTAACAGTAATTCCTTTCCTGGAGGAGGAAGGTTCTTCTACTAGAAGACTTATGACGTCCTGTGGTGAAAGCCGGAAGTCTTCGGAAGCAACAGGACCGAGCCGCCTCTCTCTATCCAGGGATACAACCATGGGCACATGGAACGTCAAGACCATGTACCAGAGCGGCAAGGCCGCCCAGATAGCAGCGGAAATGCAAAAGTACAACCTTTCCCTGCTAGGCATCAGTGAAGCCAGATGGACGCAGTCTGGCCAGAAAAGGCTGTTAAGTGGGGAGATGATTCTGTATTCAGGTCATGAAGAGGAGAATGCCCCCCATACAGAAGGAGTAGCACTCATGCTGTCACCAGTGGCACAGAGAGCGCTGATGGGCTGGGAACCTCTTGGGCCAAGAATTATAACAGCAGCCTTTAGAACCAAGAAAAAGCTCAAGCTGAACGTCATCCAGTGTTATGCGCCCACCAATGACAGTGAAGAGGAAGAGAAACAAGAGTTCTACGACCGACTCCAGAGTGCCGTGGACAAATGTGCGGAGCGAGACATCACCATCGTCATGGGCGATTTTAATGCCAAAATAGGGGAGGACAACACCGGATACGAAGAGGTGATGGGGAGACAGGGACTAGGCTCGGAGATGAGTGAGAACGGGGAGAGGTTTGTAGACTTTTGTGCTCTAAACCGACTTGTCATTGGAGGTAGCATCTTCCCACACAGAAGAATACACAAAGCAACTTGGGTCTCACCTGACCATACAACAGAGAACCAAATAGACCATATCTGCATTAGCAAGAAATTTAGAAGATCCCTTCAAGATGTTCGAGTGAGGAGGGGAGCAGATGTCGCCTCCGACCACCATCTGCTTACCTTAAGAATGAAGCTCAAGCTAAAGAAAATCCGCACAGAGACAACAAGAAGACAGCGCTATAATGTAGGCCTCCTGAGAGAAACTGGAGTTAGAGAAGAGTTCAAACTGGTGCTGTCCAACCGGTTTCAAGTGCTACAGGAGCTAGTAATTGAAGAGGAGGCGGTCACCACAGAGCAGCAGTGGAAGGCAGTTAGAGAGGCGCTGAACTCAACCTGCAAAGACACTGTAGGGTTCAGGAAACACCACCACAAGGACTGGCTGTCGGCACAGACCTTGAAGAAGATAGAAACGAGGAAGCAGAAGAAAGCAGCGGTCAACAACAGTCGCACGAGAGCAGCCAAAGTAAGGGCACAGGGGGAATACTGGGAAGCCAACCGCGAGGTGAAGAGGAGTATCAGGGCAGACAAGAGGGCCTACACAGACAGCCTGGCAGCAGAGGCAGAAAAGGCAGCAGGCAGCGGCAACATGAAACAGCTCTACGACATTACCAGAAGATTGTCGGGTAAGTATGGCCATACAGAAAGACCAGTAAAAGACAAAGAAGGCAAGCCTATTGCAGACAGAGCAGACCAACTCGACAGATGGGCCGAGTATTTTGAAAAGTTACTGAACAGACCTAGCCCACCCGACCCCCCCGACATCCAGCCGGCAGAGACCGACCTACCCATCAGCTGTGACAGACCCAGCCGGGAAGAGATCAGAAAAGCAGTGGCATTTTTGAAGAATGGCAAAGCAGCAGGGCCAGATGGCATCCCAGCGGAGTCTCTGAAAGCAGACCTAGAGACAACAGTTGAGATGCTGTACCCACTGTTTGGAAAGATCTGGGAAGAGGAGGTGATGCCAGCTGACTGGAAGGAGGGGTACCTAATCAAGCTTCCCAAGAAAGGCGACCTCAGCAAGTGTTCCAACTACAGAGGAATCACCTTGCTGTCAGTACCAGGAAAGGTCTTCAACAGGATCATCCTAGAGAGAATGAAGAGCTCCGTTGACCCCCAGCTGAGAGACCAGCAAGCAGGATTCAGGAAGAACCGATCATGTACAGACCAGATCGCCACTCTCCGCATCATCGTGGAACAGTCTCTGGAGTGGAGCTCCCCGCTGTACGTCAACTTTGTGGATTATGAGAAAGCATTTGACAGTGTGGACCGAGAGACTCTGTGGAAACTCCTACGACACTACGGTGTACCCACAAAGCTCGTCCGCCTGATCAAGAGCAGCTATGATGGCATGACATGTCGCGTGATCCACGAAGGGCAGTTCACCAGAGAGCTCCAGGTCAGAACTGGTGTCAGGCAGGGGTGTCTGCTGTCTCCGTTCCTCTTCCTACTGGCCATAGACTGGGTCATGAAGATGACCACAGAGCACAGACGAAGTTGAATACAGTGGACACTGTGGACACAGCTTGACGACCTCGATTTTGCAGACGACTTGGCATTACTGTCCCACACTCATCAACAAATGCAGGACAAGACCTCGAGGCTTGCTGACATCTCGTCCCAAGTGGGCCTCACCATTCACAAACAGAAAACAAAGACAATGAGGCTGAACGCAACCAGGGAAGAACCAGTCTTGCTTGCTGGCACCCCGTTGGAGGAGGTGGAGTCCTTCACCTATCTCGGGAGCATCATAGACAAAAAAGGCGGCACTGATGCAGATGTCAGAGCACGAATCGGTAAAGCCAGAGCAGCCTTTCTCCAGTTGAAAAAAGTGTGGAGTTCCAGAGAGCTGTCACAACACACCAAAGTCCGGATTTTCAACTCCAATGTAAAAGCAGTTCTCCTATATGGAGCAGAGACATGGAGATTGACAAAAACCACAGTCAACAGAGTACAGACCTTCATGAACAGTTGCCTTAGAAGAATTTTGAAAATCCACTGGCCAGAGAAGATCAGCAACGTCAGACTCTGGGAGAGAACAGAGCAGATAACAGCAGAGAATGAAATTGGGCGAAGAAGATGGGGATGGATCGGTCAGTCTGAGAAAGCCAGCTTCCAGTATCACTAGGCAGGCATTGTCATGGAACCCCCAGGGAAAGAGGAAAAGAGGTAGGCCGAGAAACTCCTGGCGTCGAGACCTCCAAGCAGACATCAAGAGACTGGGAACCACCTGGAGTAGAATCGAAGGAGAAGCACAGGACAGGAGTTGCTGGAGGTCTCTCGTCGACGGCCTATACCAGGGTAGGGGTGACAGGCGTAAGTAAGTAAGTAAGTAAGAAAGGACAGCCCCTTCTCCACACGCACCTGCTGAATCTTGCACTCGGATATCCAACGAGGGCATTTCTTATCCGAAGCCATATGCGCCCCCTGGCAATTCACACACAGGGGGGTGGCTGTGCAGGACTCAGCAGAGTGTCCGGGCCTAGTGCAACGGGCGCATGAAGCCTCTGCCTGACGGCATGTCTTCTGCCCATGGCCATACTTTTGGCACTTAAAGCACCGGAGGGGATGCAGCTTGGTAACTGGTTTCTCCTTCACCTTGCTATGGACAATGAGGAAGCGAGGCCATACGGCCGACGCCTGAGGCGTCGCTTCCTCACAGTCTGAATCACTGTCATGTGCAAATTCGGTGTCTATGTGCCATTTCTGTGCTAGTTTTGGTTTTTTGGTTTTATCCATATTATATTAGTAGAGATATTCATCCCCCGGGGGTCCCCGTCCGCCACCGAGCCCAACAAGGGAAAGTGCAACTGTCGGCGGGTCTCCAGCCGACGCACAATGGAGACTGCCCGAAAGATATACTCAAGGGGGTAAACCCGATTGAACCGTTTGAGCCACCGCCTTCTATCACACCGTTGAATGCAGGGGAATACTGGCGTAAAGCACCTAATCAGCAGCAGAAGCTATAGCATGGTGCTCCGTATAGCAACCTGCATGTCAACAGTGGGATAGGGCTCAACGTGACAAGAGCCGATTGACTAGGCCGGTACGACTAGCCTCCCGTTTAGGTAGAAGTCAAGGCCGAAGTGGAGTGTTGGCACCAGTGAGCCGCAGCCCAAAGGGAACCTCAGCCACCAGGATCCTCTTCTCCCCCGACACGGGTCTCCAAGCACGGCAAACACTTGGGATCCAAAGGACCAAAAAGTCACGAGTATTTTTAAGGACCAATCCAACATGGTACGACCTAGGTTACCACAGCTCCTTAAAAACCGGACCAGTGAAAAGGCTGAACAACATATCTGCTGACATCAAGTCCTAATCCTGGACAAAGATGGCACCCGTCCGCTAGCCCACTCAGTCAGGGACTGAGCGGACTACCCACCTACGCCACGTGGAGGCCGGTGCCGGGTAGGCTAGTGCGTGTACGGGTTAGCGCATTTTTTGGGGAAACAATAGGCGCACAGGCCTCTTTTCGTGTTTGTCCTTGCTAAACTACAACATTCTTAGAGAGAGAAAGAGAGATGAAATGAAACTTTATTAAGAGAGAAAAAACAAAACAAAACAACAACAGCCTAGTGATAATAAAGTGTAAAAAATGGTTATAACTAAATAGTGTATACACGGTATAAGTGAAGACACAGTCATACTATCCGTGAACTGAAAAACTCGAAAAGCTTTTGGTCAGGCATGGAGCCGCAGGAGCCAAAGGGAGGGGAGGAAATACGGTCTCAGCGGGTTTGATATGTGCCAGATATCTCTCACGACAGCTTGATGATAACTGACTCGCACCCACACTTGCCGGAATTCAGGGACCTTTTTTTCTCTGTCCGTTGAGTTATAGACTGGATGGTATCTAATCCAGCAGCAGAGTCAGTACATTTCTGCATGGCTTGCTGCAATTCTGAAAACGTAAAGGGTGCATTATAGTCTTCCGAGTTATCTGATATAAAATCACAAGCACAAGATTCTCGCTTCCTGTTAAAGAATTATGGGCAATGGTGGAGGCAAGCAAATTGGCCACAGCCTTTTTATCTGTGGCCAAACTGGCACCATCTCTAAGATGGCCGACAGAAGCCGAGCCACCCCTGCCCCCAATTCTTCGAACAGCCTTCCAGACTTTTTGGGACGGAGTCCTAGAAGATAAAGATGAGACAAAGCGTCTCCAGGAAGCACGGTGTTCGCATTTAAAAATGTAACGGGCTTTCGCCCGCTGTCTTTTAAATGTTAAAATATTTGCTTGCGACGGATTACGAAAAGCAGGTCGCTGAGCAGATTTGTGTATTTTTTGGGCCTTGCGGCACTCTTCATTGAACCATGGTACTCTCGGCCTCCGAGGGACTGATGTGGAAGTTCTAGGGATGGTTTCACCTGCTACGTCCAACAAAATCAAAGTAAAACAAGAAACAGGTTCTTCAGCTGACATGACCACCTCCTCTGTAAGACGAGACTGACAGAGGGAGGCAAACAAGAGGCCAGTTAGCTTTCTTGAGATTCCAGCGCCCCACCGGCGAATCCTCCTCACAGCTGACCGATGACAGGACTACTGGGAAGTGGTCACTACCACACAGGTCATCGTGAACCTTCCAGTCAAAGTCCAGCATGAGAGAAGGATCACACACAGCGAGGTCTAGAACAGAACTAGATCCTGAACCTGAGTTAGAGTATGTAGGTGAGCCATCGTTAAAGACACATAGGTTAAGTTGAGAAAAAACATCTTCTAACATCTGACCTCTGCCATCATAGTGGTCACTGCCCCAAAGCCTTTATGTATAACATTAAAACCATTAAAGGACACAGGGTCAGAAGTCTTCAGGTAAATCTCCTGAAGAGATATTACTGAGGGGTTATAGAACTTGACTAAAAGACGCAATTCCTCAAAGTTAGCTTGAAAACCACGACAATTCCACTGAAGCAAAGAGTCCATGATTAAGTCTTATCTGGGGGTAAGGAGTTTTTCCCCCCTTTTTCCTTTACCTTGGAAGGAGTTGAAGAAACAGAGGGGGGCCGGCTCCCGGGCCTCCTCTGGTTCTTCGGAGAGGAAGAGAGTGGAGCTGCCGCAGCATCAGCAACAACAACTTCCACTCCCTCCATCTGCTCCTCCAGTGCAGCATATTTGTTTTGAAGGGGGACATCTGTGTTCCCCTTCTGGGCCCGTGCGCACAGCGGTCCCATAGATTTCTTAGACTTCTGGTCCTGGGCAGCGTTCCTGCCGCTAGAGTTAGCGGCCTTAGAAGGCTGACCAGACCCAGAAGCCTTTGGAGTTGACTGACTAACAGGTTTGGGTGGGGGCTGAGGCTTAGGGGCAACAGAAGGCGGCACAACCGGACCGGCAGTGTCCGCCTTCTGCGTTCCCTGGCTCCTTGTCACCACCGGAGGAGGGTTACTCTCCAGGGGCGAGATGAGCCGAGGCTCCGCCCCCAACCAAGAAGTTGGGGTCTGACATGAAAAGTCTTTGGTGGGGCGCTTGCCTGCCACCGCTGCACTAAAAGTATACACAGAGGTGTTAGAGGTTGGGGCAGCCGCAGCTGCACCAGGGCCTTCAACCAGTTTTTTGGCATCCAGAAAGGACAACCCCTTCTCCACACGCACCTGCTGAATCTTGCACTCGGATATCCAACAAGGGCATTTCTTATCCGAAGCCATATGCGCCCCCTGGCAATTCACACACAGGGGGGTGGCTGTGCAGGACTCAGCAGAGTGTCCGGGCCTAGTGCAACGGGCGCATGAAGCCTCTGCCTGACGGCATGTCTTCTGCCCATGGCCATACTTTTGGCACTTAAAGCACCGGAGGGGAAGAGGGACGTACTTTTTCACTCTCAGGGAGTAGTAACCTCCCCAGATGGTAGTAGGAGGGGTGGGGGTGCCAAACGTCAGGATGATGGTAGGGAGACGGATCTCCCCACCACCTCGCTTGGAAGCGAAGCGCCTGACGCAAGTCACCCCCTGAGACTTAAGGTTCCTTACAAGTTCATCTTCTGACAGTTCTGCCAAAGCTTGATCTTTGATTACGCCTCTTGACGAATTCATAGTTTTGTGGGGTGTGACTTCCACAGGAGTGTCTCCGATGGAAGAGAGCCCCAGTAGCCCGCTGGAGTGTGCCCGAGTACGGTTGATTGATTGATTGTACATTGCTTAACGTCCCGACAGCAACAAGGCTTTCTCAGGACGTGCCTGCACTGCTTGTGAAAAAAAAAAAAATAAACAGAACATTGAATGTATGTTGCCAGCCGGTCAAATACATTAAATAAACCTAACACATGGGGCCTAAATAAAGCCAAGACCACCTAGCAACGCACATCCAATATCAAGAGCTACAGGCAGTGCAGACAGTAGGGAGAGTTTTAAAAAGGCAAATACAGGTGAATGGACAAAGGGTAGACAGAAACACATGCCCCAGAATAGAGAGAAAAACCCACCCTGTGGGGCTGACCAGGGTGACCCTGGGAACTAAAAAATACCTAACCCCACCCAAGTCCCCCAGGGCAGACCCGGGTGGGGGACCCGAGTACGGCACTCCACCAGCAAGTCACCAGACCTGAGGCGCTGGGCGTCAGGCCTGCCAACACGGCTCCTGAGGGTCTCCCCCACCAGAAAAGGATGCAGCTTGGTAACTGGTTTCTCCTTCATCTTGCTATGGACAATGAGGAAGCGAGGCCATACGGCCGACGCCTGAGGCGTCGCTTCCTCACAGTCTGAATCACTGTCATGTTCAAATTCGGTGTCTATATGCCGTTTCTGTGCTAGAGATATAAATACTGAGCGGACTGAAGCTTCATTATCATAATGACTGAGTTAACCCCTTAATTATAACTTTTTGACTCTCCATTTTCCATGTCCCCCGCACAGAGTAAATACCATTGGAAGTTACCCCTAAATCATTATTATTTAAACAGACACATTTTTATGAAAATCAAAAATAATACTTAAGGGGTTAACTCAGTCATTGTGTTCCCTTCCCTTCCCCTTCCTCCCCTTCATAGACAAAAAACAAACAAACAACAACCACCGAACACCCGGGTCAAACCAGTGCTGGTAACCCTGGAGCTATCACATACACAAACACCTCATGTCTACGCTTGTCTGGTTCTGAAAGACCTCCACCTCTATTCAGGTATACCATGAATGGGCCTGCAATTATTCACATTTTCATGTCGGGACTAGATTGCTCTATAAAACTGTTATCAAAATCTTTTGAATCAGACCCATATGTACTCCACCCGTCACGATATGTACCACGCTTGACTCGGTATTCACGAAAACCGGTTTGCCTTTCCATTAAATGCAAAATGGCCAACTTCTACACACAGACAACCCCACCCTTTTTCACAAAGAGAGGCCCGTCCTTATGTCAACATTACAAGCACTGACTGAACGAGCTGGCCCACTCTATGTATAAACACCATGAAGTCTTCACAGACACAGAGTTAAAATGAGTTTGCAACCTGTTGGAAAACAGAGAAAGGCTTTAAGTTAAGATCTTTCTTGTATTTTATGCTGAGGGGGGTGTTTAATGTTGACTGTTATTATGCACTGTACTTGAGAAACTGCTGGTCATAACTACATTTCAAAGGCTTTGAACTTGATGTTGGAACAGTAATTGATTGACGCTCCTTGAATACACACAGTGAGCGTCATGAGTGGTGTTTTATCTCTCTGCCTTGTTAGACTGCCTGGTTGTGTCTGCTAATTTTATTCTGCACTCGAAATCAGGCACGAACAAACCAGTTTGAACATGACTGGTAGTGCAGGCACTGACAAAGGGTGTTTGCTTAGCGTCATGAGTGGTCTCTGCTTGTTAGGCTGACTAGTTTGCCTGATGCAGTCGTCTCTACACGTTGTGTTTTGCTAGGAAGGATTTATGTGTGGATTTATGTGTTTTGTTAAGAAACATCATCTAAACCTAAAGATAAGTTTTGTTTTAATTTTAAGTTACAACTTAAGGTTACCTTAAAGTGAGTTACAATAGGAACTTATTAACTACTTACCATTAAGAACTTATTAATTACTTATCCTAATTACTTACAAGTACTTAATAACAACTTGACTCTAGTCACGTATACTAAGTCTTTTTTACCAAGACACAAGGGCAACGGAAAACTTTTTTTTCTCAATAATATTCTGGTGGTGCTGATGGGGTTAAATAATTAGCCCTAAACTGTGTAACTGGCATGACATCTCTCTGCGAAGTATATGACAAAAATATTGATTGATTACCAAATCTGATTTTTATTTGTTTAAAAGAATGTGTAGTTTTTCTGTGGTTTCCTGTACCCCTATCCTTTTTCCCTCTGCTAAAAAACTAGCCTTTAGTTCTTCAACATTCACGGGAGACTGACTACGCATCTTATTCTGTATTTCAGACTTCTGTTTTTTGTAATTATTTAAATCATCCTGGACTCGCTTAAATTCTTCGTCATCAATAAAATTATCATTCAATGCCTTACTGATAATAAGTTTCATACTGCTCAGCTTTGCACCAGCAAGCATACTCAACGCTTCATGTTTCTGTAATTTCGTATGAAATCTTTTGTTTAGGGCCTCCAAACCAAAGCAAGCCAGGCATGTATCAACGCTAACACCCTCAACTGCTATTCCAGCCAAACTTCCAATTCCCGTGGCAAACAGAACAATACCCCCCACAGAACATCCAGCTGAAACTGCACCAATAGCCATAGAAGTGTTTTGAACAAAATTAAAAACGGTCTGATACCGTCTCTTACATCTGGAGTACCTCGACTCTTCACTTTCCAAATATTTAATTGCTTCTGTAATATTTATTAAACGAAATGCGTCTGCCTGTAATGTTTTATCTGATGCAATTGGCATATGCGGATCGGGCACAAATGATGACACGGTCTCAGGCGCAAGCGTCGTCGGTAGTTGCGGATAGAAGTTTACCATTTTTTTTATTCACAAATATTTTTTTTTTATTTAATCAGTGATTACATTTTGCAACTCTTCAAAAGTATACAAATTTGTTAGCATAATAAAAAGCAACAAGATCAATGTGTTCAAGGTTTATGTAACTTAGACGAACAAAAGTTGTTTTGTCGACCACCACCTTGACAGCGGGAATACTGCTCGAAACATTAATAACATCATTACTTTTTGTAATAGCAATAAAGACCTTTGATGATTCTGATACTGTTTCATTCCACGTAAGTTTAATTCCTTGTGCTATATCTGCCTCTTTTACAGAAGTTACAGATCTCAAGATAATTTCAAATACTATTGTCGCTTCTCTAGCCACGACTAAGCTTGCTGGCATAAACACAACCGAAGTATCTGATCTTCCCTTTCTAGTTGTAAGAAGATACCGCCGTTTCTCATAATTTTCAACTTTCAGTTTATCTCTGCTATTGTTGTCTGGGGCAAAACTTGGAACAAGACTTACAATCATCGGCCCAGAGTTAACAACCTTCCTAAACACTAAGGCACCTTCGTCATCAGTGTATACATAAGGACTAATAAATTCAATCTTTATGTCCCAGTCAATTGTTGGCGGTGGTGCAGGCACAAGTGAAACCACCCATTTATTACCTACATGTATTAAGTTGTAGGGTACATTATTTACAGGTGGAACAGGTACAGTAACATCACGCAGCTGACCAAGTTTAGGAATCGGTCTCTCTGTGCCATCTTTCATGTCATCGATTACTTTTCTCTTGTACATGCCAGTTCAATCAAGTTCAAAACCATATACCTCCCCGATTTCTCCCTCCTTCTCAAAATCCTGTACGTCAGCCAAATCTTTCAACTCTGTCACTGGACACGTAACTGGTATGATTCTCGGCTTTGGACCGCCACTCATTTTTTATAAACAAAAATAAAATTATTTAACTTCTAACACAACAGTAAAATCATGCATAACAACTGGTTTGTCATCCTGATTAGTTACAGATATACTCAGTGACTCAAAGAAACTGGAACCTAATTTCTTAAACTGTGCAGGAAATCTAACAACCACACTTTTACAATACGGAGCAGTTCCAGTCGGTAAGCATCTCAACAAAGTTGAAGGCTTTCCATTGTGAACATTCTCAGTCGTGTTTAGTTCTTTCAAATAAATCTTTAGCACTGTGTGTACTGACAAATGAACAGGATATTTTCCAGTTAATTTTCCATCAATCATCTCTATTTTCCATAGCTTTGTTTTAGCTTCAGTTTCATTTATTAAACCAAGTAATAATAGAAGATCATCTGAAAATGTTATCCTACGCTCAGAAGAAAATTCTAATGTAACAAGTAAGTTAGCTGGATTTAAAGTTGCTTTAATTTTTATTTTACTTTGAAACCAGTTAGCTAATGTACAAAAGTCATAATACCCAGATGTTATTGTATGGTTTTCAATAGGAGAGATTGATTGATTGATTGATTGATTGTACATTGCTTAACGTCCCGACAGCAACAAGGCTTTCTCAGGACGTGCCTGCACTGCTTGTGAAAAAAAAAAAAAAAAAAAAAAAAAAAAAAAAAAAAAACAGAACATTGAATACCGGTCAAATACATTAAATAAACCTAACACATGGGGCCTAAATAAAGCTAAGACCATTTAGCAACACACATCCAATATCAAGAGCTACAGGCAGTGCAGACAGTAGGGAGAGTTTGAAAAAGGCAAATACAGGTGAATGGACAAAGGGTAGACAGAAACACATGCCCCAGAATAGAGAGAAAAACCCACCCTGTGGGGCTGACCAGGGTGACCCTGGGAACTAAAAAATACCTAACCCCACCCAAGTCCCCCAGGGCAGACCCGGGTGGGGTTCAATAGGAGAGGAATCATCACTAACAGATACATAATAATTTATATCATCTTTTATATTAAACCATTTTACACTATAGAACATTTCATGGATAGCTACAGTCTTGCTACCATCACGACTATCAATCCCATTAGTTAACCACACGGGTTTGCTTGTGTCAAGATTTGTTAAGGTAATAAACATTTTTATTATCTCATATAAAAAGAAGGATGGAATCTAAATCACCAACCATTACCACAACAAACGCATTTCAATTTAATGTGGATGCCAAATACAATGTTGCACCTACTTATGAACAGAAAATAATTCAACTAAATCAGCTTGACATAGCTGTAAGCGAACAAGATCTATTTCAAGTCAAAGTACCAAATCCATTTGATCATTACCTAAACCCTCCAATAACAGATGACTCAACTGCAAGAAAGTGGTCTTCAAGTCCACTACAGATGTTTCAAAACCAACTCAACTTTGCCATACTATGCTCAACTACAGGCTGTGGTGTTTCATTTACAGACCACTTGAATCACTCAAACAAACTGATTAGGTCTGTGTTTCGTTTCCATGTTTATTACCAGCTTAGACGTATACTGTCAGAACTCCATACACCACTGCCCACTGAATCTAGTTTCAACAGGTATAACAACCCCATGGATATGAAAGCGTTTGAACGCATCTGTAATGAGTTTAACATCAGCCCCAGGTATGACTTTACACAAAAACTTGATGATCACAAAGGCATTGGTACACTGTATTACGCTTTGAGTCACAGACAATACCCTCAAGATTATTACCCTGGTTACACTTCATTCTCATCAAAATCAAAAGTTTGGTTAGGCTCAATTGAACAGAAACAGACTAATGCATGGACCACATTTATTTTAGACAAAAGTGACGGGTTTACTCAAGCGGGAGTTGAGCGCGTAAATGAGTCTATCAGAACATATGTCTGGTGTATACTAGGTGCACAATCACTAACAAAATCGAATATTTTGAATGGAAGTGGAAAGTTTGATTCACAAAAACAATTTCTTGCAAATCTTGAAGATTCAATTAATTCAACAGTTGATCTCCCGTCTAGCATACAACGCTACCAAGACGTACTCAGATATGCGAGAATCTGGGCTCCTGAGGATCTTGTAAAACCTCATGTTGTTTATGTACACAGTATGAGGTAGCCAGATACCAGGGGGTTTAAAATAGAGGCTAACAAGGCAGTCTTGGCTGCAGTTAAATCAATACGTACCTGTGTGTGTGTGTGTAGTGGGGTGAAAAAATCAATCGCCATTGGTTACCTTGCGAGTTATGTGGGGGATGTGTTCCAATCGTGTGTTTGTGTTTAAAATTGAATAGTTTTAGGGTATCTGCTCGGCAATACAGTTGATGATTCTCAGGAGTCGGGTGTTTGTTTTAAAATACGGTTTTGGTGCGAGCCGGGACTGAGGTGGGGATTATGTTAGCGCTGAGAGAGTTGTGGGTGTTTGTGTTTAAAATTTAATAGTTTTATGGTATCTGCTCGGCTCCTGAGAATCCGGAGCTTTAAAATCCCCAGTACTTCTATCTCTTGGTCAATACATTTCCTCCTGCTGGCACATGGTCGTTAGGCGACGCCTCCAAAATATGGGAAATGCGGCCGTGGGGTTATATTGGTTAATACCATTTTTTCATGCACAACAGGTGGTTGCTTCAAGAAGGTTCTACTGGGCAATCAGTCATGAACAAACCTCAGTTGTATTTTGCAAAAAGATCTTCACTCACACACACAGTAAATACAAAAGCGTGCAAATTGCATCATAACAAAATACTAGTTAAAACCAAAAAATCATTCATACCTGTGATCTCATTTTCTCCAACAGCGACACAGCATACACTGCAACAAATTTGTGGGGGACAAAGTACATAGTGGTCTGACAAAGAAAACATGACAAAAGCTATAGTTGACCCCTTCACAGCTCATCTGAAGCCAACATCAGCTCGAGGACCTTTGGCTTTTCCCTATTCTGGCTATTTATCCTCAGACAGCTACAAAAACTCAGCATCATATTAACTCATTCAGCCCCGACAAACCACAGCAAGACATGGATCGAGCATGATAGTTCAAGGGTGGTGCCAGAATAGCTTGGCGCCCATAGCCAAGCTCTTCTGGCACCACCTTGAGCTATCATGCTCGATCTGTCCCTAGAATTGTAATACAGTCCTTCATAGGGAAACTTCCAAATTTGGGGGTTTCAGTCCTGGGGCAAAATGTGTGAATGCAACAAACAAAAAAAATGCAGTTTAATTTGATAGAGGCCGATATAGAAGTGATGTGCCTGCTTGAACAAATGTAATGGCTAATCCCTCACGTGGCTTATTCTCCAGGTAGGCCAGCAGAGCAACAGCGCTGAGGTCATCCTTGTTGATCTGCTTCTCCTGCATCTCCTGAACGATCGCTGCCACCTTCTCCACTGGCTAAAGAAGGCGCCAGCCAGACAAAACATAATGGTCAGCCTCAATAATTAACCCATTTTGCCCCACCACCCTACAACAGGACCGTAATAATTCAAGGGTAGTGCCGGATGAGCTTGGCGCCTTCATCCGTCTCCTGCAGCTGGCTCATAGTCGTGAATTAACACCTCCAAAATGAAGGAAATCAGGCCATGGGCTTATATTGGTTAAGCACAGCAACAAATCAGGCAAGTGATATCATGCACGGGTCTCTGGATACCCGGACCGTTTCAGCTAAAGGTCCCCAGTCTGACATCAGCCACAGTTGGCCTGTGCATATCTGCATGCAGGCCCAACAAAGGCTGGCATCAGCCTGAGGACCTTTTGCTGACTGGGTGCCGTTTCTTCATGAAAATATATAAATTCAGCATTTACTGGAACACAAAAAACATGACCTGATTTCATGGCTCACGTGTACCGTGATGTAATGCAGCTGACCTGTATTAGGACAGCCGGATATCTGGGCGAGCTGATCCAAATGAGGAGTTTTGTGCTCGCCAAGATCGACTCGCTCATAACTACATGCAAAATCTATCTATCTATATCTGTTGTCTATCTAGCTATATATGTTGTCTATCTATCTACATGTTGTTTATCTATATCTGTCTATCCATCTATATCTGTTGTCTAGCTATACCTGTTGTCTACCTAGCTATAGCTGTTGTCTATCTATCTAGCTATCTATTATATCAAAAAGGAATAGGAATAGCATATCCACCCTTTCACTTCCAGAGCATAATTGCATAAACAAAAATAAAATAACAGAAACAAATTGTTTAAGAGAAAACCGAACACTTTTTGATTCATTATTTTGACCCCCTTCATCCTGCCCATTTTGTCTTGTGGTTTCAATATTTTTACCCCCTCCCACCCCCCCCCCCCTTCCTCCTAATATCCCCCACACCCTCCTTCATCTCACTGAACACCTACCCTTTCATGCTTGGCAAGTGCTCGGAGAAAGAAATGCCCATGCGATGCCTCATCTGACTCGACACGACTCGGCTTGGGCATTTTCAGAAACAGCTGATATGCTGCGTCATCCAGACCAGCCATGATCAGGTGGCTGCATGTGCGGATGGCATCCTGTTTGAACTGCATTCCATTGTGCAGGAACAAAATAATCTGCAACAAGAAAGGCAAAGCCCTTATGGTTCACATGTATCGACCAATCCACAAATGTCTGACGATAAGGGATGTCTTCTGCACTAACAAAAACCCCGTGACGGTATCTCGACGCATCAGATTGCCGTATGCAGCCGCCAAGGCATAGACAGCGGTGTGGTAAGTGGCCCAGTGCCAAAGCAGCCAAGGCGAGGATGTCAGCCAAAGCGGTGAGAAGTAGGACTCCATGCCTCCACAACGCAACGGACTGCGTCCCCAGGTCCGGGAACCCCACAGAGGCCAGGGAAATGCGGATGAGGGAAGCGGTCGCGCAAGACCAGGAGCAGAATCACGTCATCAAAGAGAACCAGCACAGGACAGCGCCGGGTGGTCCACCACGAGGAGTGGGCAGGCAAAGCTCCGCGAAGTCCCACATACCACCTCTGCCGGAAGGCCATAGACAGGTCCGCCGGCCACGTGTCGTCAGTGAAGAAGCTAGTGTCTCGCAAGGCACCCTGAAGCGGGTGAGAGGAGAAGGCGTCGCGTAGGCCCCAGAACCCAGGAGGTTGCGGAAGAGACTTGAAGCGCTGGGCGTGGAGCTCAGAGTTAGTTAGTTATTTGGGTTTAACACCGAGTAGGCAACCAAGGCAATCTCACAGCGGGAAGGGTAAACATCTGGTCAGCCAGACTAAAAGAAAGGTCTTAAGACATGATGTAAATATACCTTAAAAATAATTCAGGCTAAAATGTCGCACAGGTCTTTAAAGAAAAAGTCGACAGACTCTCAAAAAGGTCAAAATAATAGAAACATCATAGTCTATAAACGCTCAAATCTTATTAAAAATATGGCACTCTCTCAGAAAACTGAAGATCTTGTCCGGGGGCACATCCCGGAACAAAACCTTCATGGAGTCTGCTGTGAAATGTTTATACCTTGTGTCGATTAGATCAGCACAAGACAGCAAAAAGTGTTGAACAGAGTACTGCTCGTCGCAGGCATACCACCATGGACGCTCCTCGTGTTTTAGTAAATATGAAAAAAAAATGTTAAATGTTTAGGGCTTAACGTCTTTTGTTCACCACGAGGGTGATTTCAAAGACGGGGCACCGAAAAAGGGTCTGAACAAATTTTGACCCAAGCTGGATTCGAACTCGGGACCTTTTGGTCGTGAGGCGAACGCTTTTACCACCGAGCCACCCAGCTCCCCTTTAGTAAATATGAGTGCGTAACATACGTGTGCCCGATGTGGAGCCGAGCAAGGACAGTCTCCTCACGGCGGCTGCCACAGCGATAAGGTAGACCGTCAGACAACTTTGGAAGAGCTTCATGCAGCTTGTTAGCTTCCTCTTTGTCCCACTCGGACTGCCACTCACGGGCTATGTACGCACTAATCACATGTCTAAAATCACTATAAACAGTCTGTGTGTCAGGGACAGGGTCGTTGCGGGCATCGTTGACAGCAGAATCTGCGATCCTGTTGCTTCGATGCCCACATGCCCTGGAACCCAAATAAAAATGATGTCATAATATTCCTTCATCAAGTCTGCGTAGAGCTCTCTGATCTGCACCAGCAGTGGGTGGTCATTTCCCGTGCCCTGAAGGGCCTGCAGGGCAGAAAGAGAGTCAGACAGAATCAGGAAGTTCCTTTCTCTAGATCGATAAGCATGCTTGAGTGCCAGCAGAACCGCCTGCAGTTCTGCACTAAATACAGATGAGTGGTCTGGGAGGCGGTGCTTAAATAGGCGTTTAGGATGGCGAGAGGACACTGCGGCCGCAGCCACTCTCCCATCCTCAGACTTTGATCCATCCGTATAGATACAATAGCCAGGAAAAATTGAAAGCAGTTCATTGAGGCTCTGTTGGTACATGGCTGGTGGAGTAGAGTCTTTCTTGTGGGCAGTCAAGTCCAGCAAGATGTCAGGAACTGGTAAGAGCCAAGGTGGAGTGATGTGTTGCAGGGATTCCGAAACTCTGTCCAGGTCCAATCCGGCCGCCTGCAGATGAGGTCGGACACGGAAAGAAAGTGGACGGACAGCTCCCGGATGGGTATCGTAAATCTCTGCAAACGATGCGTTAAAAAGATTGTCTGGATGGGCCTTCAGTTTCAGAACGTAGCTGAGCATGAGGCGGATGTGGCAGAGCTCGAGAGAAGGTTCACCTGCCTCGGCAGACAGACTAGGAACTGGAGACGTCCAGAAGGCCCCAAGACATATCCGCAGACTCTGATGGTGAATCGTGTTCAGACGCTGTAGCACAGACTTGGAAGCTGAGCCATACACCACAGAGCCTAGAGGCTAGAATTGAGTAAGTAGCAGACACTTCCATAAAGTCATGTCATCGGTAATGTTTTTGAAGAAACAAAAACTATGAGCATGAAGTTCATATAAAAACCATGAGGCAGCTTCAACGATCAAGCAAGTAGTTTTGCATAGTCTTTTTCTATTCTAATTGTTTAACCAATTTGGCCTTAACGCCCTGCAGCAGGAGATGGATTGACCATGACAATTCAAGGGCAGTTCCAGATTAGCTTGGCGCCTGAAGGCACCAAGCTAATCTGGCACTACCCTTGAATTATGGTTGATCCGTATCAGGCAACTGGTATAAGTTATTGGTAGCAAGGGTTTGCTATACGGACCCTTGTAGGCCTGAGGGAGATTAAAGGAATCATTGTACCCCGAAGGCCTGAGGGGTACAATGATTCCTTTGACCTCCCGAAGGTCTATAAGGATCCATGCACCAAGCCCCCGCTACCAATAACTATTTGTTTTCATTCATCCACAATTTTCGTAAAAGACATCAAATCAAGAATTGATTGATTGATTGATTGTACATTGCTTAACGTCCCGACAGCAACAAGGCTTTCTCAGGACGTGCCTGCACTGCTTGTGAAAAAAAAATAAACAAACAGAACATTGAATGTATGTCGCCAGCCGGTCAAATACATTAAATAAACCTAACACATGGGGCCTAAATAAAGCTAAGACCATTTAGCAACACACATCCAATATCAAGAGCTACAGGCAGTGCTGACAGTAGGGAGAGTTTTAAAAAGGCAAATACAGGTGAATGGACCTCGGGTAGACAGAAACACATGCCCCAGAATAGAGAGAAAAACCCACCCTGTGGGGCTGACCAGGGTGACCCTGGGAACTAAAAAATACCTAACCCCACCCAAGTCCCCCAGGGCAGACCCGGGTGGGGAGATCAAATCAAGAAGAAATCTTCCGACCTGGATCATGCCAGACATGACCGACGTCAAAGGAATATACATTTATACATAACAGACATGACGTAATTTAAAATCTTTCATGACATTGCCATCTCCAGTAGCATACTAGCTGTTTCGAACAACGCTAAGTAACTTTTTACTTTAGAATGTTTTGGTAATCTTTTGTAAAACAAAACGCGCATCCAAGATGCGTCACAAAGAGGGCTACAAGACGTCCACCATTTGTCACTACAAGGGTTTTTGTAGCTGGGTCAGGTGGTACAGTTTGCGCTAAAGGGGTTGGTCTTGTGACGTAGGGATGAAAAGAAAGTCTTTTGGAGATAGCTGACATCAACGGTGGGGTCAAATGGGTTCATGATGAATAAACAAGCGGAAGGTAACAAAATTAATGGAGAGACTCACGTCCTTGAGGTGCTGGGAGTGTCCAGCTTTGGCCAGGGCTGTGTACACCTCCAGCATCTGACCAGACTTCAGGGGCACATTCTCAATCTCCGCCTCATTGATGTACTAAGAAATACAGAACAAGAACGGCAAAGCACCTATAGCTCATGTGCACGAACGGTCCACATCATTAACTTGATAGGTCGCTGAAATGAACAACTGTTCAAGTGTCCTAATGTAAGTGAACGGTTACTCTTTGGTCTTGTGAACTCCACGTTTTCTCAAAATGTACACATTTTTCACACAATGTTCAACCTCCTGTGACCTTTGACCTGTACGAGGGGTCAACTAAATCAGCATGCACAGAACGGTCTTATCACAAGCTAACTTTGGGAAAAGTTTGACTCAAATTAGGTTTGGGCATCTTGATATACAGATTGCAATGAAATGCCAAAGGTCAAGTTTAACCCCTATCATACTGAGGCTAAAAGCTTCAAATTTGTACACTGCCATATGCAAGCTACATTATAGTACTTACCGATAAGGATATAGACCAATGGCTTTAGTTCAAGGGTATTGCCAGAATAGCTTGGCGCCTAGAGGAGAGAGAGAGAGAGAGAGAGAGAGAGAGAGAGAGAGAGAGAGAGAGAGAGAGAGAGAGAGAAATGAAATGAAATGAAATGAAATGAAATGAAATGAAATGAAACTTTATTTCTGAACGGAAGAAGCAGTTAGCACATGTGCCATTTTTCACGCTTGCCGTTGCTAAACTACAAAGGTACAAATCTGCTAAATGTACAAAGCTACTAAGATAACATGAAAGTGCACATAATATAATAAGTCGTGCAAAAAGAGATGGATAAGGCAAAATGGAGGGCACCAATTATGATTACTAACAATGTGAACGGAGAAAAAAAAAAAAAAAAAAAAAAGAAAAAAAAAAAAAAAGAGATAGTCTTTAAAATTCCTTCTTTCACTGAAATCAAACACGCGCGCACGCTCGCGCCGCATGCTCTCACACACATACACACACACACACACACGCACGCGCGCGCGCGCGCACACACCCATATACACGCACGTGCGCGCGGAGGTTAATATCAAGGCTTTAGGCGATGGAGATACCCGAACCAGTGAATGAGCTGTTAGATAGCAGGTACTTGAAGAGGCTTTCCTTGAAAGAGGGGAGTGAACCAGTGTGTGTTATGTGCGCTGGCAGTTTATTCCAAAACGAGGCGCCCGAGAAAGCAAGGGCGGTTTTAAATAAATCTATCCTCGGGCGTGGTGTGATGAAGTTTCGCCTTGATGTTGAATAGCCTGAAGCTACCTTGGTGAAGAGATTACACAAGTATTCTGGGTGGATTTCATTCCAGATTTTATACATGACTACCCCTTTGTTAAAGAGATGGTGCTTGTCAAGAGGAAGCATTTTTAGTTTTTCAAATTTTTGGTCAGTAGAAAGAGCTGGATCAGGCAGGATCTGCTTCACTGCCCTGCGATGCAAGGAGTTAAGCCTCTTCATGTGTATGTCACCACTGCCGTCCCATGTCGTGGAGGCATAATCGATGTGGGATTTGACATGGGCATTGTAAAATAGTTTGCAAGTGTCGACATCAATAAGATATTTTAGCTTAGACAGCATAAACACATTTCTGGACACAGTTTTACAAACAACATTGATGTGAGATTGCCATTTCATCTGGTTATCAACAATAACTCCAAGTAGGCGATGTTCAGTTACTTGTGTAATGGTGTGGTCTTGGATTTCCAGGCTAAGCGAAAGTGGCTTGAGCTGATGCTTCTGACGGGTTGCTATCGTCATACATTCGGTTTTGGTGGGATTAAGGATCATTGCATTATTTTCACACCATTTGGAAATTTCACTCAGTCCCTGTTGCAAACGATCATTTAAAGACTCCAGACACTTATCGGGGGTGTGGATTGTTGCGTCATCGGCAAACAAGTCACATTCAATTCTGTCATTCGTGAAGTGTAGTGGCAGATCATTGATAAATATGCAAAAGAGAAGAGGTCCCAGGACAGAGCCCTGGGGCACTCCTCTTGTTACTAAACCACTTGAAGAGTAAGATCCATTGGCTATCACGCGCTGCTGTCTGTCTGTAAGATAGGAAGCGAAAAACGAGGTTGTTTTAAAGGAATGAATAGATGCCTGAGAACTGCCGTCTGATGTATGAAAACAGTTACTTGAAAATGAACCATCCAGATATATACTGAGCTTGGAAAGGATAATTTCATGATCTACCATGTCGAAAGCTTTCCGAAGGTCTATGAAAACAGCACCTGTGAATTCGCCTTTGTTCATTGAACTTAGCCACGTGTCAGTAAGTCGCGATAAGGCTGTATGACAACTATGCTTCGGGCGAAAACCTGACTGGAGGGGGTGGATTAATTTGCGTTTTTCCAGGTATTCTAACAGATGCTTATGAATGTGTCGTTCAAGGGGTTTACTTAAGACAGACAAAAGTGAAATGGGGCGATAATTGTTAACATCGGACAGATCTTTTGTTTTAGGTAGGGGAATAACTTTAGCTTTTTTTAGTTCTTTTGGGAAAACATTTTTCTGTATGCATAAATTGTAGACATAAGTTATTGTTTCTACAACATAGGGAAGTGATAGTTTCAGTATTTTGGGGCTTATTTCATCTGGCCCGGAAGATTTTTTATTCTTCATGGAACTTATTGTCTTACCAACCTCGTGAACTGCCAGAGGTGGAATAGCAAATGGATGAAATCTCGCAGTTCGCGTTCTACAGAAATCAATCAGGGTGTCAGGACAGGTATAAGGCCGAGAATTTGTTTTAGAGGGGACCAGGGACTCGGCAATTGAAAGGAAATGATCGTTAAAATTATCGGCAGTCAGAGTAGTCGGGATTACAGGGGATTTCCTACTCTTGCCTCCAGTCACTACGGCCATAGCGCGCCAGAGCATGGACATATCTTTGTCTTGTTTAATCAAACGATCAATAAAAGATTTTTTAGCCTGCCGCACTAAACATTTGACACGATTGCGCTCACGTTTAAATTCAACAAAACACTTCTGTTTTCTCAGATCATCTCTCACCCTCATGGCCTGAATGATGTCTTGAGTCAGCCACGGCGGGAGTGAAGCGTGTTTGACTCGCCTTCGCCGCACAGGCGCGTGTTTATTTAAAATAGTAAGAAAAATGCTATACCAGACAGACAGAGCGCTGTCAGGGTCAGTTTCACTAAGCACTTCCTCAAAAGGTGCGTTATTAAGGTCAGATAAAAAGTCGCTCTCACTAAATTTTTTAAAAGAACGATAGGTGATATACGTATGACATCCTTTCTTTGCTTTTGGGAACTTGGTGGACCACGTACAGCTGATGGGAAAGTGATCACTGATGCCAAGGTTACCGACAGACACATTATAAACAGACTCCGGCTTTGTGGCATAGATGTGGTCTATTAGTGTAGATGTTGTTGGTGTTATTCGTGTCGGCGAAGTGACTAACTGTTTAAGACCCAGCAACGTCATCGTAGAGTCCCATGCATGATGAGACCTTAACATGTCTATATTAAAATCTCCCATAAGTATGACATTAGAATTAGGTTTACAGGCTTTATCAAACATACTAAGAAAATTATCGTACCACTCAAAGTTTGCAGCAGGGTTGCGGTACAAAAAACCGATAAGAAATGATGGTGATTGGGGGGCTTTCAGCTCAAGCCACATACACTCAACTTGCTCAGTTTCTAAGTCATGTCGTCTACGTGTAAGAGCTTGAACAGACGTGTGAATATAAGCAGCTAATCCTGTTTGTCCATGGGCCGTTGGATCACGTCTCAGGACAGAAAAGCCAGGAATCTGAATTGATTCATCAGATACATTAGAACCAAGACGTGTCTCAGAAAATCCAAAAATATGAAATGGGTTTGAGTCATTCAGGTAAACGGAAATATCAGCAAGTTTGGCATATAGATGGTATACATTTAAATGCCCAATGCGGAGATTTTTTACTTTCAAGTCTGCTTGATTCATCGTGACAGATGAGAAAGAAACGAAGGTGGCGAAACTGATGAGAGTAACAATAAGTACACTTAACGTAATACAGCTATTGATAATATAGTAATCAGTACACAAACACAAATAATAATAAAACCAAACAATGAAAGCGACAATAATATTGAATCAAAGCAAACAAGGATTAGGCTTAGAAGTACTGAAGAAGAACTATAATTTTAAGAAGAACAAGAGAGAGAGAGAGAGAGAGAGAGAGAGAGTACATCGACTCTAAATCAATAATGCCGTATCGATAGTATTAAATCAAGGTGAATTACATACATAATTACGTTACGGTCCAGAATTTTCAATCTCCCGTTATCACAGTTGGCGTTCCTGAGAAATTGCGACGACACTATTTTTAGTGCTGATTCACTCTCTCTCTCTCTTGGCTTGACTTCGCGAACGAAGATTCTATAGGGCTTGCCCACGTCGTCTGCAGGCATTTTCGTGGCTGCGGAGGCCAATCCGGGACAGGCAGGTTCGACCACAGTGGCTGCAGGGGAAGGTCTGGTCAGGGTTCTGAGTTACGACAGCTGTTTTTACTCTACACTCTAGGTAATATTATATGTCGGCTTTATGCGCAAAAGCTTTGTTTAACTGAGTCATTGACTTGAAACGGTTAGAACACACCTTTGGTAATGATTCTGGAACAGGACACTCATATGGTACAACCAGTGATTCAAAATCAGCATACACTACAAACGGCAGCTTTTGCTGATTAACATAGTTCTTGAAATATACCTTGCTACCAGGATCTGGATACCTAAGTATTGTTTGAATGTCATCCGCCGACCTACAGTGCTGGGTATGTTTATGTGCCACTTTTATAGAGGAGAACCGTTGTAAGCATCTTTTACATACTTCCTGTTTGCCATTGTGTTTTGATACATGGTTGTGAATTAGTCGTGACATACTCCTAATAATTGTGTAGTGAAAGTTATCACCTGAGCCAGACTGACTTACTTACGCCTGTCACCCCTACCCGGGTATAGGCCGTCGACGAGAGACCTCCAGCAACTCCTGTCCTGTGCTTCTCCTTCGATTCAACTCCAGGTGGTTCCCAGTCTCTTGATGTCTGCTTGACGTCTGCTTGGAGGTCTCGACGCCAGGAGTTTCTCGGCCTACCTCTTTTCCTCTTTCCCTGGGGGTTCTATGACAATGCCTGCCTAGTGATACTGGAAGCTGGCTTTCTCAGGCTGTGACCGATCCATCCCCATCTTCTTCGCCCAATTTCATTCTCTGCTGTTATCTGCTCTGTTCTCTCCCAGAGTCTGACGTTGCTGATCTTCTCTGGCCAGTGGATTTTCAAAATTCTTCTAAGGCAACTGTTCATGAAGGTTTGTACTCTGTTGACTGTGATTTTTGTCAATCTCCAAGTCTCTGCTCCATATAGGAGAACTGCTTTTACATTGGAGTTGAAAATCCGGACTTTGGTGTGTTGTGACAGCTCTCTGGAACTCCACACTTTTTTTTAACTGGAGAAAGGCTGCTCTGGCTTTACCGATTCGTGCTCTGACATCTGCATCAGTGCCGCCTTTTTTGTCTATGATGCTCCCGAGATAGGTGAAGGACTCCACCTCCTCCAACGGGGTGCCAGCAAGCAAGACTGGTTCTTCCCTGGTTGTGTTCAGCCTCATTGTCTTTGTTTTCTGTTTGTGAATGGTGAGGCCCACTTGGGACGAGATGTCAGCAAGCCTCGTGGTCTTGTCCTGCATTTGTTGATGAGTGTTGGACAGTAATGCCAAGTCGTCTGCAAAATCGAGGTCGTCAAGCTGTGTCCACAGTGTCCACTGTATTCCACTTCGTCTGTGCTCTGTGGTCATCTTCATGACCCAGTCTATGGCCAGTAGAAAGAGGAACGGAGACAGCAGACACCCCTGTCTGACACCAGTTCTGACCTGGAGCTCCCTCGTGAACTGCCCTTCGTGGATCACGCGACATGTCATGCCATCGTAGCTGCTCTTGATCAGGCGGACGGGCTTTGTGGGTACACCGTAGTGTCGTAGGAGTTTCCACAGAGTCTCTCGGTCCACGCTGTCAAATGCTTTCTCATAATCCACAAAGTTGACGTACAACGGGGAGCTCCACTCCAGAGACTGTTCCACGATGATGCGGAGAGTTGCGATCTGGTCTGTACATGATCGGTTCTTCCTGAATCCTGCTTGCTGGTCTCTCAGCTGGGGGTCAACGGAGCTCTTCATTCTCTCTAGGATGATCCTGTTGAAGACCTTTCCTGGTACTGACAGCAAGGTGATTCCTCTGTAGTTGGAACACTTGCTTAGGTCGCCTTTCTTGGGAAGCTTGATTAGGTACCCCTCCTTCCAGTCAGCCGGCATCACCTCCTCTTCCCAGATCTTTCCAAACAGTGGGTACAGCATCTCCACTGTTGTCTCTAGGTCTGCTTTCAGAGACTCTGCTGGGATGCCATCTGGCCCTGCTGCTTTGCCATTCTTCAAAAATGCCACTGCTCTTCTGATCTCTTCCCGGCTGGGTCTGTCACAGCTGATGGGTAGGTCGGTCTCTGCCGGCTGGATGTCGGGGGGGTCGGGTGGGCTAGGTCTGTTCAGTAACTCTTCAAAATACTCGGCCCATCTGTCGAGTTGGTCTGCTCTGTCTGCAATAGGCTTGCCTTCTTTGTCTTTTACTGGTCTTTCTGTATGGCCATACTTACCCGACAATCTTCTGGTAATGTCATAGAGCTGTTTCATGTTGCCGCTGCCTGCTGCCTTTTCTGCCTCTGCTGCCAGGCTGTCTGTGTAGGCCCTCTTGTCTGCCCTGATACTCCTCTTCACCTCGTGGTTGGCTTCCGAGTATTCCTCCTGTGCCCTTTGGCTGCTCTCGTGCGACTGTTGTTGACCGCTGCTTTCTTCTGCTTCCTCACTTCTATCTTCTTCAATGTCTGTGCCGACAGCCAGTCCTTGTGATGGTGTTTCCTGAACCCTACAGTGTCTTTGCAGGTTGAGTTCAGCGCCTCTCTAACTGCCTTCCACTGCTGCTCTGTGGTGACCACCTCCTCTTCATTTACTAGCTCCTGTAGTGCTTGAAACCGGTTGGACAGCACCAGTTTGAACTCTTCTCTAACTCCAGTTTCTCTCAGGAGGCCTACATTATAACGCTGTCTTCTTGTTGTCTCTGTGCGGCTTTTCTTTAGCTTGAGCTTCATTCTTAAGGTAAGCAGATGGTGGTCTGAGGCGACATCTGCTCCCCTCCTCACTCGAACATCTTGAAGGGATCTTCTAAATTTCTTGCTAATGCAGATATGGTCTATTTGGTTCTCTGTTGTATGGTCAGGTGAGACCCAAGTTGCTTTGTGTATTCTTCTGTGTGGGAAGATGCTGCCTCCAATGACAAGTCGGTTTAGAGCACAAAAGTCTACAAACCTATCCCCGTTCTCACTCATCTCCGAGCCTAGTCCCTGTCTCTCTATCACCTCTTCATATCCGGTGTTGTCCTCCCCTATTTTGGCATTAAAATCGCCCATGACGATGGTGATGTCTCGCTCTGCACATTTGTCCACGGCACTCTGGAGTCGGTCGTAGAACTCTTGTTTCTCTTCCTCGTCACTGTCATTGGTGGGCGCATAACACTGGATGACGTTCAGCTTGAGCTTTTTCTTGGTACCTGAGCCAGAGGTTATTAGTAACATATCAACATGCTTATCTTCTGACTGACCGTAGGTTGGGGCAATTGGGGACACTCTAATTGGTTGTAACTTGTTCTCAGACTCATTATCCCATACATACACATTCACAGATATCCCAGGATTTAGTTTTTCAAACAGATCTATATCCTCCACCTTAACAGGAAAATCTATGCCACTGAAGTTGAGTTCATTTACAAATTTGGTATAGTTAGATACACGTTCAGGTTTTGTTTTAGCAAAATGCAGTTTGGCAAGCACACACCACATGAAACAAAAATTATCTTTGTTCTGAATATTGACGACAGCCTTTTTGTCTGCAACCTCAGTTGGTAGGGGCAGCCACGATTTGCCTAAAATATGATGATATCTTGACTGCTTCAGTTGCAGTTCATGTACACGGCCTTCATGCCAACCAGACCCTTGCATTTTTGCTCTGTCAATTGCTTCTAGAAAGTCAGGCAACAGTCTTTCTCTAAACACTTTTTCCAATTCCCTTCTTGAATTAACTGCGTGTTGTCTTGTCGAGGAATACGAAACAATCACTTCACCATCTAGCCTGGTAAATTCTATTTTAGCAACAATCTGAATCTTTACACTACCAGAAAGAAGGTTATCTTGTATGACCCAAAAAAGACCTTTCTATCGATTCATAAACACTGTAAGTGTTAGATATAGGCAAATCTGTTGTGTGAAAGACGTTTCTTTAAGCCTGACGAGCTTTGGGCATTGTCCATCATTTTTATTTGTACGACAAAATAATAAATAGAAAACATTACACCATGTGTAATAGCACTTTATTGACTGTAACACCTACAATAAACAGATTCACTTTACACAGTTGTCTGAATATTTGCTCACACACCAACTCAAACCAGGGATCATCAACTTCAAAGGTAGGTGTCTTAAGATCAACAGGCATGTACTCTACAAATGGTAACTCAGCAAATATGTCTAAAGTCATTTGATATGACACATAAATCATCTCCTGTGTTGATACTGGTGTTATGTCCGGTTGTTTGAAATCTGTTCTTAACTGATCAAAGTGCTGGATATAACTAAAGCAATCTGTAATGTCAATCATTTTGCCTGTCATTTTTATTTGTCCGACAAAATAATAATATAAATAACACTCCGGCCGCCTGCAGATGAGGTCGGACACGGAAAGAAAGTGGACGGACAGCTCCCGGATGGGTATCGTAAATCTCTGCAAATGACGGGTTAAAAACACAATCATAGGCAGGATTTTCTGGATGGGCCTTCAGCTTCAGAACGTAGCTGAGCATGAGGCGGATGCGGCGGAGCCTGAGAGAAGGCTCCCCTGCCTCTGCATACAGACTAGGAACTGGAGATGTCCTGAAGGCTCCCAGACATATGCGCAGACCTTGATGGTGAATTGTGTTCAGACGCTGTAGAACAGACTTGGAAGCCGAGCCATATACCACAGAGCCGTAATCCAGTTTGGTGATTGATTGTACATTGCTTAACGTCCCGACAGCAACAAGGCTTTCTCAGGACGTGCCTGCACTGCTTGTGAAAAAAAATAAATAAACAGAACATTGAATGTATGTTGCCAGCCGGTCAAATACATTAAATAAACCTAACACATGGGGCCTAAATAAAGCTAAGACCATGTAGCAACACACATCCAATATCAAGAGCTACAGGCAGTGCAGACAGTAGGGAGAGTTTTAAAAAGGCAAATACAGGTGAATGGACAAAGGGTAGACAGAAATACATGCCCCAGAATAGAGAGAAAAACCCACCCTGTGGGGCTGACCAGGGTGACCCTGGGAACTAAAAAATACCTAACCCCACCCAAGTCCCCCAGGGTAGACCCGGTAATCCAGTTTGGACCAAACAAGGGCTCGGTACAGTCGAAGTAAGACAATGCGGTCTGCACCCCAGTCAGTACGACCAACGACACGAAGAATGTCGACCGCCTTCCGACAAGAGGTTCTAAGGTAGTTAACATGGTTGCGGAAGGTCAATCTTTTGTCAAAGATGACCCCAGAAACTTTGCCTCTTCGGCCACCTGAATTGGCACTCCAGCAATGCTCAGGGTAGGTTTTGGAAAAAATTTTGTCTGGTTAGTAAAAATGCACACAGACCGTCTTGGAGGGCGAGAACCTGAATCTGTTGAGAGACACCCACCCCTGGATGCGATCAACGCACAGCTGCAAGCGCCTCTCAAGGGACGTAAGTCCTCGACCTCGTGCACACAAAGCAAAGTCGTCCACAAACAAAGAGCATTCAGAATCATCCTTGACGGCCTTGACAATGTTATTTATTTTAATGCTAAATAAAACAGGAGATAGAATGCTGCCCTGCGGGACACCCATCTCCTGTTCAAAGGAGTCGGAGAGGGTGGAGCCCACACGGACATGGAACGACCTGTTAGACAAAAAATTGTGAATAAAAACAGGCAGGTGCCCTTTAAAACCCATGTCCGACAAATCAGACAGTATACCATACTTCCAGGTAGTGTCATATGCCTTTTCAAGATCAAAGAAAATTGCATAGACATGCTGCTTGTTGACAAAAGCATCTCGGATAAAAGACTCAAAGCGGACTAGATGGTCAGTTGTACTACGGAAGCGCCGGAAACCGCACTAGAGGTCTGTGATGAGACCACGTGACTCAAGATGCCACACCAGTCGGGCGTTGACCAAGCGTTCCATAGTCTTACATAAACATGATGTCAAAGCTATTGGCCGGTAGTTGCCCGGGTCGGAAGGATCCTTACCCGGCTTGGGGATTGGCACAACCACAGCCTGGCGCCAAGATGGCGGAAAACGACCAGTTATCCAGATATGGTTAAAGGCCTTGAGAAGTACAAGGAGTGAATCCTCAGGCAGATGAGTTAGGAGCTGATAATGGATGGTATCTAATCCAGCAGCAGAGTCAGTACATTTCTGCATGGCTTGCTGCAATTCTGAAAACGTAAAGGGGGCATTATAGTCTTCCGAGTTATCTGATATAAAATCACAAGCACAAGATTCTCGCTTCTCCTTCTCTCTCTGGAAGAAAGGTGAATAATGCTCTGTTGAAGAATTATGGGCAATGGTGGAGGCAAGCAAATTGGCCACAGCCTTTTTATCTGTGACCAAACTGGCACCATCTCTAAGATGGCCGACAGAAGCCGAGCCACCCCTGCCCCCAATTCTTCGAACAGCCTTCCAGACTTTTTGGGACGGAGTCCTAGAAGATAAAGATGAGACAAAGCGTCTCCATGAAGCACGGTGTTCGCGTTTAAAAATGTAACGGGCTTTCGCCCACTGTCTTTTAAATGTTAAAATATTTGCTTACGACGGATTACGAAAAGCACGTCGCTGAGCAGATTTGCCTATTTTTTGAGCCTTGCGGCACTCTTCATTGAACCATGGTACTCTCGGCCTCCGAGGGACTGATGTGGAAGTTCTAGGGATGGTTTTACCTGCTACGTCCAACAAAATCAAAGTAAAACAAGAAACAGGTTCTTCAGCTGACATGACCACCTCCTCTGTAAGACGAGACTGACAGAGGGAGGCAAACAGAGGCCAGTTAGCTTTCTTCAGATTCCAGCGCCCCACCGGCGAATCCTCCTCACAGCTGACCGATGACAGGACTACAGGGAAGTGGTCACTACCACACAGGTCATCGTGAACCTTCCATTGAAAGTCCAGCATGAGAGAAGGATCACACACAGTGATTGTACATTGATTAACGTCCCGACAGCAACAAGGCTTTCTCAGGACGTGACTGCACTGCTTGTGAAAAAAAAAAACCCTAAACAGAACATTGAATATATGTCGCCAGCCGGTCAAATACGTTAAATAAACCTAACACATGGGGCCTAAATAAAGCTAAGACCATTTAGCAACACACATCCAATATCAAGAGCTACAGGCAGTGCAGACAGTAGGGAGAGTTTTAACAAGGCAAATACAGGTGAAGGGACAAAGGGTAGACAGAAACACATGCCCCAGAATAGAGAGGAAAACCCACCCTGTGGGGCTGACCAGGGTGACCCTGGGAACTAAAAAGTAGTCAACCCCACCCAAGTCCCCAAGGGCAGACCCGGGTGGGGGATCACACACAGTGAGGTCTAGAACAGAACTAGATCCTGAACCTGAGTTAGAGTATGTAGGTGAGCCATCGTTAAAGACACATAGGTTAAGTTGAGAAAAAACATCTTCCAACATCTGACCTCTGCCATCATAGTGGTCACTGCCCCAAAGGTGAGCGTGACCGTTAAAATCCCCCATGAGAATAAAGGGAGGGGGCAGTTGATCTACTAAGTTAAAAATATCATTGCTACAGACCCGCAGTGATGGTGGCAGGTAAATACTGCATATGGTTATGGTCTTCTTTAAGGTAACCCGAGCTGCGACAGCCTGAAGACAGGTGTCAATGCTAACGGGGCTACATAAAATTTGGCTACTAATGAGAAGAGCCGCTCCACCCGAGCGCCTCTCCGAATCAGAGCCTTTATGTATAACATTAAAACCATTAAAGGACACAGGGTCAGAAGTCTTCAGGTAAGTCTCCTGAAGAGATATTACTGAGGGGTTATAGAACTTGACTAAAAGACGCAATTCCTCAAAGTTAGCTTGAAAACCACGACAATTCCACTGAAGCAAAGAGTCCATGATTAAGTCTTATCTGGAGGTAAGGAGTTTTTCCCCCCTTTTTCCTTTACCTTGGAAGGAGTTGAAGAAACAGAGGGGGGCCGGCTCCCGGGCCTCCTCTGGTTCTTCGGAGAGGGAGGGGGTGGAGCTGCCGCAGCATCAGCAACAACAACTTCCACTCCCTCCATCCGCTCCCCCAGTGCAGCATATTTGTTTTGAAGGGGGACATCTGTGTTCCCCTTCTGGGCCCGTGCGCACAGCGGTCCCATAGATTTCTTAGACTTCTGGTCCTGGGCAGCGTTCCTGCCGCTAGAGTTAGCGGCCTTAGAAGGCTGACCAGAGCCAGAAACCTTTGGAGTTGACTAACAGGTTTGGGTGGGGGCTGAGGCTTAGGGGCAACAGAAGGCGGCACAACCGGACCGGCCGTGTCCGCCTTCTGCGTTCCCTGGCTCCTTGTCACCACCGGAGGAGGGTTACTCTCCAGGGGCGAGATGAGCCGAGGCTCCGCCCCCAACCAAGAAGTTGGGGTCTGACATGAAAAGTGTTTGGTGGGGCGCTTGCCTGCCACCGCTGCACTAAAAGTATACACAGAGGTGTTAGAGGTTGGGGCAGCCGCAGCTGCACCAGGGCCTTCAACCAGTTTTTTGGCATCCAGAAAGGACAACCCCTTCTCCACACGCACCTGCTGAATCTTGCACTCGGATATCCAACGAGGGCATTTTTTATCCGAAGCCATATGCGCCCCCTGGCAATTCACACACAGGGGGGTGGCTGTGCAGGACTCAGCAGAGTGTCCGTGCCTAGTGCAACGGGCGCATGAAGCCTCTGCCTGACGGCATGTCTTCTGCCCATGGCCATACTTTTGGCACTTAAAGCACCGGAGGGTTAGTTAGTTAGTTATTTGGGTTTAACGCCGAGCAGGCGACTAAGGCCATCTCACGGCGGGATGGGTAAAAATCTGGTCAGCCAGACTAAAAGCAAGGTCTTAAGACAAGATGTAAATATAGATTAAAAATCTCAGGCTAAAATGTCGCACATGTCTGGAAAAGAAACGTCTACAGACTCTCAAAAAGGGCAAATAAAAAAGATTCACATAGTCTATGAATGCTCAAATCTTGTTAAAAATATTGCATGCTCGCAAGAAATTGAAGATTTTGGAACATCCCGGAACAAAACCTTCAAGGAGTCTGCTGTAAAGTGTTTATATCTGGTGTCAATTAGGTCAGCACAATACAGCAAAAAGTGTCGAACAGAAAACTGCTCATCACAGGCAAAACACCATGGACGCTCATCCTGTTTAAGTAAGTAAGAGTGCGTAACATACGTGTGCCCGATGTGGAGCCGAGCAAGGACAGTCTCCTCACGGCGGCTGCCGCAGCGGAAAGGTAGACTGTCAGACAACTTAGGAAGAGCTTCATGAAGCTTGTTCCCTTCCTCTTTGTCCCACTCGGACTGCCACTCGCGGGCCACGTACGCACTAATCACAGGTTTAAAATCACTATAGACAGTCTGTGTGTCAGGGACAGGGTCACTGCGGGCACTGTTGGCAGCAGAATCTGCGATTCTGTTGCCTTCGATGCCCACATGGCCTGGGACCCAAATAAAAATGATGTCATAATATTCCTTCATCAAGTCTGAGTAAAGCTCTCTAATCTGCACCAGCAGTGGATGGTCTGTTCCCGCGCCCTGAAGGGCCTGCAGGGCAGAAAGAGAGTCAGACAGAATCAGGAAGTTCCTTTCCCGAGACTGATAGGCATGCTTGAGTGCTAGCAGAATGGCCTGCAGTTCTGCACTAAATACAGAGGAATGGTCAGGGAGACGGAGCTTAAATGGGCGTCTAGGATGGCGAGAGGACACTGCAGCCGCAGCCACTCTTCCATCCTCAGACTTGGACCCATCCGTATAAAGACGACAATAGCCAGGAAAAATTGAAAGGAGTTCATTGAGGCTCTGTTGGTATATGGCTGGTGGAGTACAATCCTTCTTGTGGGCAGTCAAGTCCAGCAAGATGTCAGGAACTGGTAGTAGCCAGGGTGGAGTGACGTGTTGCAGAGATTCCGAAACTTTGTCCAGGTCCACTCCGGCCGCCTGCAGATGAGGTCGGACACGGAAGGAAAGTGGACGGACAGCTCCCGGATGGGCATCGTAAATCTCTGCAAACGACGGGTTAAAAACACAATCATAGGCAGGATTTTCTGGATGGGCCTTCAGCGTCAGAACGTAGCTGAGCATGAGGCGGATGCGGCGGAGCCTGAGAGAAGGCTCCCCTGCCTCTGCATACAGACTAGGAACTGGAGATGTCCTGAAGGCTCCCAGACATATGCGCAGACCTTGATGGTGAATTGTGTTCAGACGCTGCAAAACAGACTTGGAAGCCGAGCCATATACCACAGAGCCGTAATCCAGTTTGGACCGAACAAGGGCCCGGTACAGTCGAAGTAAGACGATGCGGTCTGCACCCCAGTCAGTACGACCAACGACACGAAGAATGTCGAGGGCCTTCCGACAAGAGGTTCTAAGGTATTTAACATGGTTGCAGAAAGTCAATCTTTTGTCAAAGATGACCCCCAAAAACTTTGCCTCTTCGGCCACCTTAATTGGCACTCCAGCAATGCTCAGGCTAGGTTCTGGAAAAAATTTCGTCTGGTTAGTAAAATGCACACAGACTGTCTTGGAGGGCGAGAATCTGAATCCATTGAGAGACACCCACCCCTGGATGCGATCAACGCACAGCTGCAAGCGCCTCTCAAGGGACGCAAGTCCTCGACCTCGTGCACACAAAGCAAAGTCGTCCACAAACAAAGAGCATTCAGAATCATCCTTGACGGCCTTTACAATGTTATTTATTTTAATGCTAAATAAAACAGGAGATAGAATACTGCCCTGCGGGACACCCATCTCCTGTTCAAAGGAGTCGGAGAGGGTGGAGCCCACACGGACATGGAACGACCTGTTGGACAAAAAATTGTGAATAAAAACGGGCAGATGCCCTTTAAAACCCATGTCCGACAAATCAGACATTATACCATGCTTCCAGGTAGTGTCATATGCCTTTTCAAGATCAAAGAAAATTGCATAGACATGCTGCTTGTTGACAAAAGCATCTCGGATAAAAGACTCAAAGCGGACTAGATGGTCAGTTGTACTACGGAAGCGCCGGAAACCGCACTGGAGGTCTGTGATGAGACCCTGTGACTCAAGATGCCACACCAGTCGGGCGTTGACCAAGCGTTCCATAGTTTTACATAAACATGATGTCAAAGCTATTGGCCGGTAGTTGCCCGGGTCGGAAGGATCCTTACCCGGCTTGGGAATTGGCACAACCACAGCCTGGCGCCAAGATGGCGGAAAATGACCGGTTATCCAGATATGGTTAAAGGCCTTGAGAAGTACAAGGAGTGAATCCTCAGGCAGATGTGTTATGAGTTGATAATGGATGGTATCTAATCCAGCAGCAGAGTCAGTACATTTCTGCATGGCTTGCTGCAATTCTGAAAACGTAAAAGGGGCATTATAGTCTTCCAAGTTATCCGATATAAAATCACAAGCACAAGATTCTCGCTTCTCCTTCTCTCTCTGGAAGAAAGGTGAATAATGCTCTGTTGAAGAATTATGGGCAATGGTGGAGGCAAGCAAATTGGCCACAGCCTTTTTATCTGTGACCAAACTGGCACCATCTCTAAGATGGCCGACAGAAGCCGAGCCACCCCTGCCCCTAATTCTTCGAACAGCCTTCCAGACTTTTTGGGACGGAGTCCTAGAAGATAAAGATGAGACAAAGCGTCTCCAGGAAGCACGGTGTTCACATTTAAAAATGTAACGGGCTTTCGCCCGCTGTCTTTTAAAGGTTAAAATATTTGCTTGCGACGGATTACGAAAAGCACGTCGCTGAGCAGATTTGCGCATTGTTTGGGCCTTGCGGCACTCTTCATTGAACCATGGTACTCTCGGCTTCCGAGGGAGTGATGTGGAAGTTCTAGGGATGGTTTCACCTGCAACCTCCAACAAAATAGAAGTAAAACAAGAAACAGGTTCTTCAGCTGACATGACCACCTCCTCTGTAAGACGAGACTGACAGAGAGAGGCAAACAGAGACCAGTTAGCTTTCTTGAGATTCCAGCGCCCCACCGGCGAATCCTCCTCACAGCTGACCAATGACAGGACTACTGGGAAGTGGTCACTACCACACAGGTCGTCGTGAACCTTCCAGTCAAAGTCCAGCATGAGAGAAGGATCACACACAGTGAGGTCTAGAACAGAACTAGATCCGGAACCTGAGTTAGAGTATGTAGGTGAGCCATCGTTAAAGACACATAGGTTAAGTTGAGAAAAAACATCTTCTAACATCTGACCTCTGCCATCATAGTGGTCACTACCCCAAAGGTGAGCATGACCGTTAAAATCCCCCCATGAGAATAAAGGGAGGGGGCAGTTGATCTACTAAGTTAAAAATATCATTGCTACAGACCCGCAGTGATGGTGGCAGGTAAATACTGCATATGGTTATGGTCTTTTTTAAGGTAACCCGAGCAGCGACAGCCTGAAGACAGGTGTCGATGCTAACGGGGCTACATAAAATTTGGCTACTAATGAGAAGAGCCGCTCCACCCGAGCGCCTCTCCGAATCAGAATCTTTAAACTGTGTTATCTGTGTTATTATCCTAAAAAAAAAAAAAAATAATCAATGCTTATTACGCACCGTTTCCGCGTTCACTAGCACTCGATTCAGAATCGCTCCTCTGCCCATCACCACCATCTCCCACCCACCCCCCTTCGATCTCAAGTCTTCTGGCAAAAAGCCAAGAAAGCCTTCATCATCGGAATCTGACTCCATAAAAGTATTCCTTGATGAATGCTTCTAACTCCTCATCGGTCATCTTTTGTCAAAATGAAGCCGTCAGAACAAACTCTCGCTTAGAAAATTCGAATCGCTCAAACGCACTCGAAGTTAGCAAGATGGCCGATATAAAACGGAAGCAAGCCTCATTTACAATCACCCACAATCCTTTGCAAAGGCTTCATAGCAACCTAGTGTGTTTACCATAGCCGATTTCGAACAGACCACGCGGTGGCGACATATGTCGCCATCCGATAATGAAGCAAGATGGCGGCTGGCGACAAATGTCGCCACCAGCGTGCTAAAGGTTATGTATAACATTAAAACCATTAAAAGACACAGGGTCAGAAGTCTTCAGGTAAGTCTCCTGAAGAGATTGATTGATTGATTGTATATTGCTTAACGTCCCGACAGCAGCAAGGCTTTCTCAGGACGTGCCTGCACTGCTTGTGAAAAAAAAACAACTAAACAGAACATTGAATGTATGTCGCCAGCCGGTCAAATACATTAAATAAACCTAACACATGGGGCCCAAATAAAGCTAAGACCATTTAGCAACACACATCCAATATCAAGAGCTACAGGCAGTGCAGACAGTAGGGAGAGTTTTAAAAAGGCAAATACAGGTGAATGGACAAAGGGTAGACAGAAACACATGCCCCAGAATAGAGAGAAAAACCCACCCTGTGGGGCTGACCAGGGTGACCCTGGGAACTAAAAAATACCTAACCCCACCCAAGTCCCCCAGGGCAGACCCGGGTGGGGTCTCCTGAAGAGATATTACTGAGGGGTTATAGAACTTGACTAAAAGACGTAATTCCTCAAAGTTAGCTCGAAAACCACGACAATTCCACTGAAGCAAAGAGTCCATGATTAAAGTCTTATCTGGGGGTAAGGAGTTTTTCCCCCCTTTTTCCTTTACCTTGGAAGGAGTTGAAGAAACAGAGGGGGGCCGGCTCCCGGGCCTCCTCTGGTTCTTCGGAGAGGAAGGGGGTGGAGCTGACGCAGCATCAGCAACAACAACCTCCACTCCCTCCATCCGCTCCTCCAGTGCAGCATATTTGTTTTGAAGGGGCACATCTGTGTTCCCCTTCTGGGCCCGTGCGCACAGCGGTCCCATAGATTTCTTAGACTTCTGGTCCTGGGCAGCGTTCCTGCCGCTAGAGTTAGCGGCCTTAGAAGGCTGACCAGAGCCAGAAGCCTTTGGAGTTGACTGACTAACAGGTTTGGGTGGGGGCTGAGGCTTAGGGGCAACAGAAGGCAGCACAACCGGACCGGCAGTGTCCGCCTTCTGCGTTCCCTGGCTCCTTGTCACCACCGGAGGAGGGTTACTCTCTAGGGGCGAGATGAGCCGAGGCTCCGCCCCCAACCAAGAAGTTGGGGTCTGACATGAAAAGTCTTTGGTGGGGCGCTTGCCTGCCACCGCTGCACTAAAAGTATACACTGAGGTGTTAGAGGTTGGGGCAGCCGCAGCTGCACCAGGGCCTTCAACCAGTTTTTTGGCATCCAGAAAGGACAGCCCCTTCTCCACACGCACCTGCTGAATCTTGCACTCAGATATCCAACGAGGGCATTTCTTATCCGAAGCCATATGCGCCCCCTGGCAATTCACACACAGGGGGGTGGCTGTGCAGGACTCAGCAGAGTGTCCGGGCCTAGTGCAACGGGCGCATGAAGCCTCTGCCTGACGGCATGTCTTCTGCCCATGGCCATACTTTTGGCACTTAAAGCACCGGAGGGGAAGAGGGACGTACTTTTTCACTCTCAGGGAGTAGTAACCTCCCCAGATGGTAGTAGGAGGGGTGGGGGTGCCAAACGTCAGGATGATGGTAGGGAGACGAATCTCCCCACCACCTCGCTTGGAAGCGAAGCGCCTGACGTAAGTCACCCTCTGAGACTTAAGGTTCCTTACAAGGCCGAAGTGGAGTGTTGGCACCAGTGAGCCGCAGCCCAAAGGGAACCTCAGCCACCAGGATCCTCTTCTCCCCCGACACGGGTCTCCAAGCACGGCAAACACTTGGGATCCAAAGGACCAAAAAGTCATGAGTATTTTTAAGGACCAATCCAACATGGTACGACCTAGGTTAGCACAGCTCCTTAAAAACCGGACCAGTGAAAAGGCTGAACAACATATCTGCTGACATCAAGTCCTAATCCTGGACAAAGATGGCACCCGTCCGCTAGCCCACTCAGTCAGGGACTGAGCGGACTACCCACCTACGCCACGTGGAGGCCGGTGCCGGGTAGGCTAAAGCACCGGAGGGGAAGAGGGACGTACTTTTTCACTCTCAGGGAGTAGTAACCTCCCCAGATGGTAGTAGGAGTAGGGGTGCCAAACGTCAGGATGATGGTAGGGAGACGGATCTCCCCACCACCTCGCTTGGAAGCGAAGCGCCTGATGCAAGTCACCCTCTGAGACTTAAGGTTCCTTACAAGTTCATCTTCTGACAGTTCTGCCAAAGCTTGATCTTTGATTACGGCTCTTGACGAATTCATAGTTTTGTGGGGTGTGATTTCCACAGGAGTGTCTCCGATGGAAGAGAGCCCCAGTAGCCCGCTGGAGTGTGCCCGAGTACGGCACTCCACCAGCAAATCACCAGACCTGAGGCGCTGGGCGTCAGGCCTGCCAACACGGCTCCTGAGGGTCTCCCCCACCAGAAAAGGATGCAGCTTGGTAACTGGTTTCTCCTTCATCTTGCTATGGACAATGAGGAAGCGAGGCCATACGGCCGACGCCTGAGGCGTCGCTTCCTCACAGTCTGAATCACTGTCATGTTCAAATTCGGTGTCTATATGCCGTTTCTGGGCTAGTTTTGGTTTTTTTGTTTTATCCATATTATATTAGTAGAGATATTCATCCCCCGGGGGTCCCCGCCCGCCACCGAGCCCAACAAGGGAAAGTGCAACTGTCGGCGGGTCTCCAGCCGACGCACAATGGAGACTGCCCGAAAGATATACTCAAGGGGGTAAGCCCGATTGAACCGTTTGAGCCACCGCCTTCTATCACACCGTTGAATGCAGGGGAATACTGGCGTAAAGCACGTAATCAGCAGCAAAGGCTATAGCATGGTGCTCCGTATAGCAACCCGCATGTCAACAGTGGGATAGGGCTCAACGTGACAAGAGCCGATTGACTAGGCCGGTACGACTAGCCTCCCGTTTAGGCAGAAGTCAAGGCCAAAGTGGAGTGTTTCAGCCACCAGGATCCTCTTCTCCCCCGACACGGGTCTCCAAGCACGGCAAACACTTGGGATCCAAAGGACCAAAAAGTCACGAGTATTTTTAAGGACCAATCCAACATGGTACGACCTGGGTTAGCACAGCTCCTTAAAAACCGGACCAGTGAAAAGGCTGAACAACATATCTGTTGACATCAAGTCCTAATCCTGGACAAAGATGGCACCCGTCTGCTAGCCCACTCAGTCAGGGACTGAGCGGACTACCCACCTACACCACGTGGAGGCCGGTGCCGGGTAGGCTGTATAGGTAAGGGGGGGGGGGGGGGGGGGGTAGCGTGTATAGGATGTGTATGTGTGGGGGGGGGGGGGGTTGTTCTAACCGTATCAAGTCAATGACTCAGTTAAACAAAGCTTTTGCGCATAAAGCCGACATATAATATTACCTAGAGTGTAGAGTGAATCAGCACTAAAAATAGTGTCGTCGCAATTTCTCAGGAACGCCAACTGTGATAACGGGAGATTGAAAATTCTGGACCGTAACGTAATTACGTATGTAATTCACCTTGATTTAATACTATCGATACGGCATTATTGATTTAGAGTCGATGTACTCTCTCTCTCTCTCTCTCTAGAGGCGCCAAGCTATTCTGGCACTACCCTTGAACTATTTTTGTCAAACTTATTTCACACACTGGTGTATTCCGAATGATAAGGGTTAATTACCATGGATGACAGATAGTGGACAGAAAACCGACCACTGACCCTGTACATTTGAACCACTTTTGGGAACAAAATGTTTTGTGCACACAATACAGCATAAAACCAACAAATTAGATTTGTTTTTGTATTCATATAAGAGGCACAGATGTTCATGACCCCTGCAGGACACATGAATATCTATGACTCTTGCTGACCTGACTACATATGAAGGAATGGGTTATCTTGTCTTCATTTGCAGCCATTAAAAAACCAATAGGTGTACACCAATCATCAATAGGTGTACACCAATCATCAAAAACAGTGTAAGCCAAACAAAGCGCACAACAAAAGGCAATTTCACTGTACCTGCTAAAAGTCACCAAAACATCGTCACATCCTCTGACTGTCCGCAACATGTTTTGTCCAGGTGATTCTTCCAGAAATCACTTCAACAAAAACCACTAGGGACAGCCAAAGAGTTAGAGAAATTCTACTAATGTTAGAAATGCATGGCAATTGCAGAGGCATGCGGTATTACCTTTTCACCTCCTCAATCTGTCCCATTTCAGCGAATCCCACAGCCAGTGCCAGGTAAGTGTCATTTGTTGGCTCCAGGCCTGCTTGTCTGTGGAAAGGCAAGAAACAGAAGTCAATACAAGTTAGGTGGTAAAGGACTGACGGTAATAAAGCTGTATCAACTGCCATGTAATGTACCAGGCCTGCTTGTCTGTGGAATGGCAAGAAACAAGTCAATACAAGTTAGGTGGTAATGGACTGACGGTAATAAAGCTGTATCAACTGCCTTGTGGTGTATCTGTGGTGATCAAACATGTCCCTACCAACACCATTTATCAATTTTATGACTTTTCTTCTCACTTTTTAAAATATATCTTTGGACTGTAAACAGCAATGCAAACTGCTTCTTACCTCATTGCATCTAAAATGTTCTTTGCACTCTCAGGGTCCCTGAAAAATAAAACATGATTAAATGTCACGCTCAACACAAATTAAATGTTAAGTCAAAGTACATTTTCATGCTGCTGAACCAATCAGGAAAACAACTCGTCTTTCTTGTACTATGCAAATACCGGCATGTCACACAAGTCAAGCGACTTAAAGTCTGTGGTATACTTGAATAATAGCCATTTCCAATAACGGAGTTGCTTCCCTTACGATTAGTTTGGAGCTTAAAGCGATTCTCCCCAGGTTTAATCATCTCAACACAGTCGGAAAACTGTCTGCAACAGATATTGCTGACAGTATTATGTATGGGTCCTTCGTGTACTAACTTAGAACTTTATGATGTAAATACAATGCCAAATGTCGAAATTCATCGTTTGATGGGTGTGTTGTTTTTGTACCAGAGGGTGCAAATTATCGTCTGCATCGGCCTCGTTTTGAATTTGTGCATATTATTAACTAGCCTACGTCACAAGGCAGAACCCGATCAATCGATACTGCAGATGACGGAGGCGGTCATCGTTGTCGAGTGGGTACACACGCGTCAGTGTAGACATGTACTGATGTTCTCCGGCATCCCTTTGACATAATTTTCCACGAGAATGTAAAATAAATTTCCACTTATTCGCTATGCTGTCAAAATCAATACGGGTTCCTATTCACCTGCTACCCTGAGTAACGGGCAAATCGTGCTGTGGGCGTGGCTTCAAGTTCTTCGACTCGGTCTCCGCGCCAAGCCGGCAACTGAGCCAGCGTCACGAAACAGAACAGTGGTATTTCACCCACTTATAGTTATACCCATTTCTGCATTGCAGTTTCACATCACACACATCGAAGTCTACGTAACTGAAAGCATCTCTGGAAACGACAAATGCACCATCGCAGCAGAAACACTACATCTGTGAAGCGAGTGAATGAGAGCCCGCACAGACAAAAACGTGTCACGACCATCGATGTCGGCAGCCGGTGCCGCAATTTTGACACACAGGCCGTAGTTGTCTGATCCTTGCAGCATAAAATCTGATGAACTAGCTCGTAACTTCATGATAAAACAGGTTTAAAATCTTGCAAAATCAGTAAGAGATAATTCTACTGAAGATCATGAATTCTCAGTCTCTAGCGCTCGTGAAACTACAGGAAGATCGACAAAGATCGTAACCGGATTACTTACTGTTTCACATAGCAAGAAAGCGACAATTCCAGATGGGCGGTCAAGCCAAGCTCTATATTCCCTTGTCCGATGTCAGTTCTACTTAGGGGTATCTTGTCTCTCTTTCTCTTTTATTACGAGTCTGACATTGTCGGCCGGCGCGAGTCGACTGATACTTTTTTTTCTTCCGCTGGTTCATCCGACATCTTGTCTCCGATTGGTTATAATTATGCAGATGACCTAAGGTCGTATAGAATAGTTATGACGTCAGCTTCCTGATCGTCTATCGGAAGCAATCTTTTGACCGGGTCCAGCCGCACGATTCCGGTGGCCTCTTTCGCTTTAAACGGATGAAAGAAAGCATTTGGTGGGACAATAGGGTGGTCACTGTCTAAGTGGGTATGTATACTTACTTACGCCTGTCACCCCTACCCGGGTATAGGCCGTCGACGAGAGACCTCCAGCAACTCCTGTCCTGTGCTTCTCCTTCGATTCTACTCCAGGTGGTTCCCAGTCTCTTGATGTCTGCTTGGAGGTCTCGACGCCAGGAGTTTCTCGGCCTACCTCTTTTCCTCTTTCCCTGGGGGTTCCATGACAATGCCTGCCTAGTGATACTGGAAGCTGGCTTTCTCAGGCTGTGACCGATCCATCCACATCTTCTTCGCCCAATTTCATTCTCTGCTGTTATCTGCTCTGTTCTCTCCCAGAGTCTGACGTTGCTGATCTTCTCTGGCCAGTGGATTTTCAAAATTCTTCTAAGGCAACTGTTCATGAAGGTCTGTACTCTGTTGACTGTGGTTTTTGTCAATCTCCAAGTCTCTGCTCCATATAGGAGAACTGCTTTTACATTGGAGTTGAAAATCCGGACTTTGGTGTGTTGTGACAGCTCTCTGGAACTCCACACTTTTTTTAACTGGAGAAAGGCTGCTCTGGCTTTACCGATTCGTGCTCTGACATCTGCATCAGTGCCGCCTTTTTTGTCTATGATGCTCCCGAGATAGGTGAAGGACTCCACCTCCTCCAACGGGGTGCCAGCAAGCAAGATTAGTTCTTCCCTGGTTGTGTTCAGCCTCATTGTCTTTGTTTTCTGTTTGTGAATGGTGAGGCCCACTTGGGACGAGATGTCAGCAAGCCTCGTGGTCTTGTTTTGCATTTGTTGATGAGTGTGGGACAGTAATGCCAAGTCGTCTGCAAAATCGAGGTCGTCAAGCTGTGTCCACAGTGTCCACTGTATTCCACTTCGTCTGTGCTCTGTGGTCATCTTCATGACCCAGTCTATGGCCAGTAGGAAGAGGAACGGAGACAGCAGACACCCCTGCCCGACACCAGTTCTGACCTGGAGCTCCCTGGTGAACTGCCCTTCGTGGAACACGCGACATGTCATGCCATCGTAGCTGCTCTTGATCAGGCAGACGAGCTTTGTGGGTAGACCGTAGTGTCGTAGGAGTTTCCACAGAGTCTCTCGGTCCACGCTGTCAAATGCTTTCTCATAATCCACAAAGTTGACGTACAGCGGGGAGCTCCACTCCAGAGACTGTTCCACGATGATGCGGAGTGAGTGAGTTAGTTATTTGGGTTTAACGCCGAGCAGGCGACTAAGGCCATCTCACGGCGGGATGGGTAAAAATCTGGTCAGCCAGACTAAAAGCAAGGTCTTAAGACAAGATGTAAATATAAATTAAAAATCTCAGGCTAAAAGAAACGTCTACAGACTCTCAAAAAGGGCAAATAAAAAAATTCACATAGTCTATGAATGCTCAGATCTTGTTAAAAATATTGCATTCTCTCAAAAAATTAAAGATTTTGTCCGGGGGGACATCCCGGAACAAAACCTTCAAGGATTTTGATTGTACATTGCTTAACGTCCCGACAGCAACAAGGCTTTCTCAGGACGTGCCTGCACTGCTTGTGAAAAAAACCAAAAAAAAACAGAACATTGAATGTATGTCGCCAGCCGGTCAAATACATTAAATAAACCTAACACATGGGGTCTAAATAAAGCTAAGACCATTTAGCAACACATATCCAATATCAAGAGCTACAGGCAGTGCAGACAGTAGGGAGAGTTTTAAAAGGCAAATACAGGTGAATGGACAAAGGGTAGACAGAAACATGCCCCAGAATAGAGAGAAAAATGCATTTTTCTTTAAAAGGTATTTTTTCGAAAAATACTTACCGATGACATGACAAATGGGAGTGTCTACTACGTGCTCAAATTCTAGCCTACGAACCCGTTGTGTGCACACACAACCCGGGAGGCACTCGGGGAACCCTCCAGAGGGGCCAAGAGTTGTCTCCCGGACCTGCCTATCCGGTTCCGAGTCACCTGACTCGCCAGTCAGATACTAGGCTCACCAGCGGCTAGCGGGGCAGGTGGGAGGGGCCTCCGTGTCATGTCATCGGTAAGTATTTTTCGAAAAAATACCTTTTAAAGAAAAATGCATTTATTTCATCAAAAACATTACCGATGACATGACAAATGGGAGAATCACGAATAGGAGGAGGGTGCCGCCCCGGTACTACCGGAGACCAAGACCGTCCTCCCATTGCTAATTCCCAGGTAACTAGCTAGGTGCGTACCTACGGCGCCTGCTGCGCCGGGAGGGAGTGCTGTGCCACCGTGAGGTCCCCCAACAAGGCGAGGTTGTCTCGCTGTCCCGCCAGATCCCGAAGGTAGAAACGAGCGAAGGTAGATTCTGCTCGCCAGCCCACCGCGGCCACGATGTCCTTGACAGCGCAGTTCCGATCGAATGCGACGCTCGTGGCCATGGCGCGTACTTCGTGTGCGCGGATCTTCAGTCTCTGCGCTACGCGTGGGGAGAGATCCATGTATGCCGATCGTATTACCCAGCGCAGCCAGGAGGAGATCGTCTGGGCTGTGATATCAGTCTTGCCCTGGCGTATGGGCAGGAAGAGGCGGGAGCGCCCTCTACGGGTAACTTTGGTACGGCGCAGGTAGATGCGTAGGGCACGCACGGGATCCTGTCGCCGAGTCTCCGGAGAGCAGGCAGGCCCTCCCAGGGGCCGCAAGGTGATGATCTGTGGAGCAGTTAGGGGCGACCTTGTTTTGGCAATAAAGCTGGGGTCCGTTAAGAGCTGCACGGAGCGATCTGCCCTGAACTGGAGGCAGTCTGGGCGGGTAGAAAGCGTGTGTAGCTCGCTAACTCTGGACGCGGTGGCCAAGGCTAGAAGGAAGCAGGTCTTGCGTGTCACATTTGCCAGAGGGGCTAGAGCGAGTGGCTCGAAGCGGGAAGAATTCAGCCACGTCAGGACCCAAGGTAAGTCCCAGCGAGGAACGAGAGAACGCTGAGTCGGACGTTGGAGGCTGAAGCTGGACATGAGGTCGGAGAGGTCCTTACAGGCGCCGGGGTCTGGAAGGCCGAGATGGCGGTACGTGTCGGCGACCATGGATAAGTATCCCCTGATGGTGATGGGCGCCAAACCTTGGACCTTGAAGAGCCATAGGAGAAAGTCCGCTAGCTGTGGGTTAGTCAGTCCGGTGGGTAGGAGGCGACGGGCGTCGCACCAGGCACACAAGACGCGCCACTTCCCTTCGTAAACACGCCGGGTGGACGGCTTGCGGGCTGCAGCGATTGCCTCCACTGCTGCACCAGAGAAGCCTCGAGCGGTGAGGGCGCGCTGCACAACCTCCAGGCGTGAAGAGACAGGCGTTCGGGACAAGGGTGGAAGAGAGCCTGCCTGGGCTGCTTGAGCATGGAACGGGGCGTGGGAAGGCGCAGGGGAGGAGAGGTGGCGAGGTTGAGTAGGTCGGTGGTCCAGGACCGGGCCCAAGCCAGCGGGGCGACCAGAAGCAGGACTGCGTTGCTCCCTCGAAGTTTGTGGAGGACCTTGGGAATGAGGACTGTCGGGGGGTACGCGTAAGCGATGAGGCCGTCCCAAGGAATCGAGAGGGCATCGACTGCCCAGGCCAGCGGGTCTGGAATCGGGGAGACGAAGAGGGGAAGCTGGCGGTTCCACCTCGTAGCAAAGAGGTCGATTAAGGGAGTCTCCCAACGGGCGCAGATCATCTTGAAGATATCCGGGCGCAACGTCCATTCTGTGTGGAGCAACTGGCCGCGGCGAGAGAGCGAGTCCGCCAACACATTCAAGTGGCCAGGAATGTGTCGTGCGAGGAGTGTAATGTCGCGTTCCTCGGCCCAGCGCATCAAACGGAAGAGGAGCATACAGAGGTCGGGACATCGGGTGCCCCCCTGTCTCTGGATGTAGGCCACCACCGTCGAGTTGTCGGAGAGGACGAGAAGCCGCTGGTTCCTGAGCTGGCTCTCCCAAACGAAGAGGGCTTGCCAGACTGCCTGCAGCTCTAACCAATTGTTGTGCTTGTCCGCAAACTCCGGGGGCCAGAGGCCGGACGCCGAGGTGAATTGAGGAAGCAGGTGGGCTCCCCACCCCGAGAGGCTCGCGTCGACACACAGGGAGAGGTGCGGGGGGGGGGGAGGACAAAGGGACTCCCGAAGCCAACCAAGCCGTGTCGGTCCAGCGTAGAAGGTGAGGGTGAACCAGGGGGGAAACCGGGACCAGGTGGGTAAGGTCGCCAGAAGAGGGTCTCCAGAGAAGCAGGAGGTGCAGCTGAAGGGGGCGGGCGTAGAGGCGACCCAGGGGGAGAAGGTCCGCCGCTGCGTTGATCAGTCCGAGGAGTTGAAGCCAAACTCGGGCGGGAGCTGCTTCCTGCTGAGCTAGCTGGTTGGCGAAGGTGGCCAACTTCCGAATCCGGGGATCCGGGAGGCGAACAACGTTGAGATCGGTGGCAAAATCCATTCCGAGATGAATGAAGCGGCGCGAGGGCATGAGATCTGACTTCCCGACGTTGAGGAGGAACCCCAGTCGCGACAGCAGACGCATCAGTGTATCCCTGTCCTCTTCCAAGACGGACTCGACGTGGTTCCTCAGGAAGAGATCGTCGAGGTAGTTGGACATAGGGCTGAGAGACGACTGCCGTGCCTTGGCCATAACTGCATCCATCAAGCGGGTGAAGACCCAGGGGCTGAGGTTGAGGCCGAAGGGTAGGGCTCGAAACTGGTAAACGGTTCCATCGAACGCGAAGCGCAGATACCTCTGGGCGGCCGGATGTATGGGTACGTGTAGGTAAGCGTCGGAGAGATCCAGGCTGACGGCGTAATCCATGGGTCGCACCGCGGTACGCAGGGCTCGGGCCGTCTCCATGTGGAAGGAAGGAGCCACGATGAAGCGATTTAGGGCTGAGAGGTATGTCACGTAACGGATGTGACATGTTGTTTTATTTTTTCGCCAAGTCAGTTTTTTTGTTAATAAATGTAGGTCGCCGACTTCTGTAAATAGCCTTAGTTTAGGGAAGTTAATAAATGTAGTGTGAGCGTAATCGTAAAGCCCGTGCAGCAAGCTTAGCAGTGAGCGAGTACAGCGGTTGCACGCTTTCGTCAAGTAGCTTTAAACCGAACAGTGTTCAGAAGCAAAGTTAACCTGCGAGGGTAGCAGTAGGATATTAGTCAGTCAGCGGAGTTAGCCAGCGAAGTGAGAGTCTGGGTCAGGGTGCGGCCTCGTTTGGAGCCCTTGACAAGCTGTGTGAGGGTTCTTTTACCCTCCCTGCAAGACCACGGCCAGTGTTCCTGGGTGTGGGTGTCCCGAAAGACTTGCGACCACGGCTGCTACTCACCAGAAGACCCCTCCGGTTCGTCTTCGTCCTTGTTTTGTCTCGTCCTGCCGGAGGACTCACCAGTGACAGGTATTTACTCATGCCATTTTCCTCAGTTAGCTGCTGCGCTCTCGGGTGTGTGAATGTGTATATAGGTGCGGAAGGGTATGTTCGTCTAGTTTTTTAGTGATGTTTTAATTGAGTCTTTAACCATGTTTTTTTAGGTTGGGTTGTAATGTGGTGGGTGTCGGATTTAGTTGTTTATATTCGGCTGTCGCCGAGTGAGTATATTTAAAGGGCCATGTTGTAAAATGGATTAAAGTGGGTATCCTTTCAAATATATCTGTATTAAGTCCTAGATGTAATTTAATAAGATTGTCACGTTGGGTGGTTGCTGGTGATTATTTGATATCTTTGTATGTACATGTGGATATTTTGATAATGTTGGTTTTAGCAGTGGCAATGTTATTATACAAAAGTGGTTGTGCTAGCTTAATGCTAGTGTAATGGAATAGTGCAGACCTGGTGAATGTTGAATGTACATAGGAATCCTCTTTATCCATGATTGTATAGTTAATATGGCCAAGGCGGATATTAGGGTGAGACGAGACACAACTCACGTGGTTTGTGAGTAGGTGCGTGTCAAATAGGCCAGAATTAACTGTGTTGGCACTTTGACTGACAATGCGCCCTTTTCCAGTGCACTGGCTTCAAAGACTGGCTTCAAAGACTGGCTTCAAAGACTGGCTTCAAAGACTGGCTTCGAAGACTGGCTGCGATCACTGGCTTCGATCATTGGCTTCGAAGATTTCGTTCTTCGATCTCATCATCCACGACCAACGGTGACGCATCATCGGGAGTCAGAACGCCTTCGCTAGCCGGTCCTGTTGGACAAGTACGTTGGGCTACAGCAGGCTGACTCTACGTTCTGAGCGTCGGTCACAGGCGTGCGTGAGCAAGCGCGGCTACGGTGCTCTGTGGTGCAGGGGTAGTACTCGTACGTTATGAGCCACCCTGTCTAGTGTGGGACAGAGGACACTGTACAGAGACTAAGTTACCCGCCTTGTATAGCCGTTGGACATATTAGTCATTTTTGTCTGTTAGTCATATTCACATATTAGTCATTTTCGTCTGTTAGTCATATTCACCTGTTAGTCATATTCACCTGTTAGTCATTTTCACTTGTTAGTCATTTTTTATATGTTAATCTTTTTTAAGTGTTAATACGTTATGAGTGCATGTGTGGGTATGTGTGAGTGTGTGGGGCGTTAGTGGGTCGGGGTGGGAGTTAGAGTAAGGGTAGGTAATAAAGGATTTGTTTGTTGTTTATCACTGGCGTTGCGTTATTTATTTAGAGTGGGTGGGTTTTCTCGAGTGTCTGCACTCATATTGTCCACGGCGCCCTGACCCCGTCAGGCGTGTCGTGACATATTTGGTGGCAGCGGTGGGATAAGGATTAGGGGGAGGTAACGGATTAGGTAGATTAGGGTATTTTTGTGCGCCAGTGACCGTGTGTTCGTGTTGTGGTACGAGTAAGATTTAGCGGTGCGGTTGGCGGGAGTGGGGGCGTATTGCGCCAGGGGGGCCACGGCCAGAGAGTGCAGTGCGCATAAACGAGGGGTGGCATGAGTGGTTGCCTCTCATTACTCAGGTACCGAGTGGTGAGGACCCTTCGGCTCTTGTCACTGTCTAGCCCTTATTCGTTGTTTGTATTCTGTGTATTTATTTGTTTTGTTTTTTCTTTGTCAGGGGTCCTGCTGGGGAGCAGTTGTCGTCGCTGCCTCCGGGACACCCACATCAGGATGCCCCCTAAACGGGATACCAGGGCCACCCGTGCCACGTCGGGGCACGACCCTGAGTCCGAGGGTGGTGGTGCAGGGGATGAGGGTCCAGGAGAGAGAGGAGCCACTTTGGCCACTCCCTCTCGGAAGGAAACGGTGGTGAGTACCCTTACCCGTACTCTCACTGCAGCAGGACTGACACCCAGTAGGGATCAGGAAAGTAAAGAGGGGTTAGGGGTGATAGTAAACCCATATGAGCAGTATAAAGTGATAGGAGAGGGCCTAGGACTTAGTGGGGGAGCTCTAACCCAGTTCATCCTGTCCGAAGTTAGGAGAGAGGAAGAAAAACGGGAACGTGACCTAGAGCGTAGGGCGTTAGAGAGGCGGTTCCAGATGGACCGCGAGGCAGTAGAGAAGCAGCTCCAGATGGCTGAGCAGGCTAGGCGGGATGACTTAGCATTGACCGAACGTAAGCTAGCTGCCGCGGAACGAGCACGGAAAGAAGAGCTAGCTGCCGCGGAACAAGCACGGAAAGAAGAGCTCGTCGTGGCCGAAACGCGGCTTAGGTTACAGTTAGCAGCATCGGAAAAGAAGTCAGTTACGGAGTCTAGTCAGCATTACTCGCTCAAGATGCGTCCGTTAGAGGATAAGGAAGATGTGGAATCTTACCTTCAGCTCTTTGAGAGAGTAGCCGAAACCCAGGGGTGGCCGAAAGAGGTATGGGGGATCAGGTTAGCACCTCTATTGCAGGGGGAGGCCCGTGATGCATACCTTAGGCTGACCGTTAGAGCAAGGGAAAGATTTTGAGGTGGTGAGGGAGACCTTACTGAGAAGATTTAGGCGTGACGCTGAATATTACAGACGCCAGTTTCGCGAAGCCAGAAAGGAAGGTCCCGAAACGTTTCCCCAGTTGTTCGTTAGGTTAAAGACCTCAGTCAAGCGTTGGTTCACTTTAGCCCATAAGAACATAGAGGACGTAGAACAAGTGCTAGACGTGTTTCTGTCTGAGCAACTTTATGCTATTATGAATGCAGACCTTGAAATGTTCGTTAGGGAAAAACGTCCTAGGAATGGTGAAGAGGCCGCGGAGCTAGCGCAGCTCCATATCGACACCAAACGGGCAGTCTCGCGTCCATTGGGTGGGGGGCCGATTCGTCCGCCGTTCAAAAAGGACAAAGGGTCGAATAAACCCCCTGAGACCAAAGCAGAACATAGGACAGAACCAGCTAGTTCAGGCAGAGGGACTGGTGAACGGCTGTGTTTTAAGTGTAACAAACCAGGGCACTTAGCAAGGAACTGTCAGAGTAAGGCGTCAGTTAACCAAGTCACCATTGCTCCTGAGACAGTAGCCGTAATGACAGAGCCCGTGACCGTAGGGATGCGGACGATCCGGCCCTACGACCCATGGAGTAAGGGATTAACCAAGGGAAAGGAAGTTCGTATCATGCGTGATACCGGCGCGGATATGAGTGCGATCGCCGCCAAGTGGATAGAACCCAGGGATTTTACAGGTGGGTTCATAGACGTCAATCCCGTCGACCATACTAAGTCCGATAAGTATCCGACTGCATGGGTTGAAATCGATTCCCCATTTGTGCGAGGGACGATCGAACTTATCGTAATGTTGCGCATGGGACCGGACGTAATCCTAGGAAACTGGGTGACTTTTTCAGATGGGAAACGTAGTCCCGTATCCATCGATGCCAGTGAGTGTGCTATGGCAGCAGCGGTCCAAACTCGAGCTCAGGTTCAGAGGGAAAAGGAGGGAGAGAGCGCGCTTAAAGTCGTTAAGCAGGCCGATCTCAATGTGACTCCTGCCCAACCGATAGAGTGGCAGAACCAGGACGAAACTCTAGCTCGCGCTAGGAAGTTGGCCGAAGAGGGCCGAGCAATTCCGTCAGGGGAAAGTCTGATAGAATTTTGCAGGGCGAAAGAGCAGATGGGAGAAGAGGTGAGAGATGCAAGCCAGTACGTGGTAGATTTACGGAATCGCATTGAAGAGACTTGCAGGTTAGCGCAACAGAATCTGAAGCTAGCGTCGAAAAAGCAGAAACAGCACTTTGACCGCAGAGCCAAACCACGCAGTTTTAATGCAGGAGACAAGGTTTTGTTGTTACTTCCAGTTAAACACAAGCTGGAGATGGCTTGGCAGGGACCATTCGAAGTTCTAGAGAGAGTCGGAGAGTGTGACTACAGGGTACGGGTGGGCAGTAAGAATAAACTGTACCATGCAAATCTGTTGAAAAAGTTCCTGGAACGAGTGTCAGTAGCTAAAGTAGTGATAGATGAGGAGGACGAAGATGAGGGGGGAGAGGCATTCGTGGTGGTAAAGGAAGTACCTACCATTCCTTTAGTAGCGTCTGAAGGACCCTCTGACATCCATCTTGATCCTAACTGTCCAGAGATCCAGTCTAGTATAGAAGATCTGACTGTCCAGTTTAAGGATATTTTGACAGATTATCCGTTGAGGACGACACTAGACTCGTGTGAAATCCATTTGACTGATGAAGTGCCGGTGAGAACGAAGCAATACCCTCTACCTCATTCTCAGTTAGAGGTAGTCAAAGCCGAAGTGGACGCTATGCTAGAGATGGGAGTAATCGAGAGAGCCAATTCCCCATACAGCTCACCGATCGTCTTGGTGAAGAAGAAAGATGGCACTGTTAGGTTTTGCGTGGACTTTAGAAAACTGAACCAAAAGGTCGTGTTCGATGAGGAGCCAATGCCTGACGTGGAGTACCTATTTTCCTTACTGTCCAAGGCTAAGTACTTGAGTAAGTTAGACCTAGCTAAAGGCTACTGGCAGGTACCCATGTTAGAGAGCGACAAACCGAAAACTGCTTTCACCACACCGGCAGGACAATTTCAGTGGAAGGTAATGCCTTTCGGGTTAAAGACGGCAGGGGCAATCTTTTCCCGAATGATGAGGAGGTTACTAGAACCTTTGCGATTGACAGAAGTTAGCAATTTCATGGACGACGTCATGATTGCTTCCTCCACTAAAGAACGTCACTTACAGTGTATTGCCCAACTCTTTGGTAGGTTAAGAGAGGTCCAGTTGGCGGCCAGACCTACTAAGTGTTACTTGGGGTTCAAGCAGTTGGAATATCTGGGGCACACAGTGGGTAACGGTCAGATAAAACCAGAGGGAGACAAGATGCAGCGGATAAAAGACGCGCCGCGACCACAAACAAAGAAACAAGTCAGATCGTTTCTTGGGTTGGCAAATTATTACCGCCGGTTCGTTCCTAACTTTGCGGCCATAGCAGCCCCACTAACCGACCTGACCAAGGGAGGAAAGACTGGACAGATTGGTTGGAACGATGCATGTGAGACAGCATTTGAGACGCTGAAGGCGCGACTGTGTTCAGGTCCTGTGTGCTCATTGCCAGACTTCGATCGTCTCTTCGTGTTGCAGACAGATGCGTCCGAAGGGGGGGTAGGGGCCGTATTATGCCAGGACCATGGTAACGGTTTACAGCCTGTTGCATGCGCGAGCAAGAAACTATCCAAAGCAGAGCGTAACTACTCCACCATCGAAAAGGAGTGTCTTGAAATCGTGTGGGGAATTCAAAAATTCCGTCAGTATCTGTATGGTAGGACATTCGTCGTACAGACCGACCATAGACCATTGCAGTACTTGCAACAAGCTAAATCCACAAACAGTCGACTGATGAGGTGGGCTTTGCAGTTGCAGCCATTTTCCATTAGAGTGGAAAGCATAGCCGGTAAAGTAAATGTTCCTGCTGACTTTTTGAGTAGGACAGGGTGGTAGAAACCGTAAATGTGGAAGCAGTATTGGGACAGTCATATAGTAATCAAACCCGGGTGTTTGATCTGGGAGGGGGGTATGTCACGTAACGGATGTGACATGTTGTTTTATTTTTTCGCCAAGTCGTTTTTTTTTGTTAATAAATGTAGGTCGCCGACTTCTGTAAATAGCCTTAGTTTAGGGAAGTTAATAAATGTAGTGTGAGCGTAATCGTAAAGCCCGTGCAGCAAGCTTAGCAGTGAGCGAGTACAGCGGTTGCACGCTTTCGTCAAGTAGCTTTAAACCGAACAGTGTTCAGAAGCAAAGTTAACCTGCGAGGTAGCAGTAGGATATTAGTCAGTCAGCGGAGTTAGCCAGCGAAGTGAGAGTCTGGGTCAGGGTGCGGCCTCGTTTGGAGCCCTTGACAAGCTGTGTGAGGGTTCTTTTACCCTCCCTGCAAGACCACGGCCAGTGTTCCTGGGTGTGGGTGTCCCGAAAGACTTGCGACCACGGCTGCTACTCACCAGAAGACCCCTCCGGTTCGTCTTCGTCCTTGTTTTGTCTCGTCCTGCCGGAGGACTCACCAGTGACAGGTATTTACTCATGCCATTTTCCTCAGTTAGCTGCTGCGCTCTCGGGTGTGTGAATGTGTATATAGGTGCGGAAGGGTATGTTCGTCTAGTTTTTTAGTGATGTTTTAATTGAGTCTTTAACCATGTTTTTTAGGTTGGGTTGTAATGTGGTGGGTGTCGGATTTAGTTGTTTATATTCGTCTGTCGCCGAGTGAGTATATTTAAAGGGCCATGTTGTAAAATGGATTAAAGTGGGTATCCTTTCAAATATATCTGTATTAAGTCCTAGATGTAATTTAATAAGATTGTCACGTTGGGTGGTTGCTGGTGATTATTTGATATCTTTGTATGTACATGTGGATATTTTGATAATGTTGGTTTTAGCAGTGGCAATGTTATTATACAAAAGTGGTTGTGCTAGCTTAATGCTAGTGTAATGGAATAGTGCAGACCTGGTGAATGTTGAATGTACATAGGAATCCTCTTTATCCATGATTGTATAGTTAATATGGCCAAGGCGGATATTAGGGTGAGACGAGACACAACTCACGTGGTTTGTGAGTAGGTGCGTGTCAAATAGGCCAGAATTAACTGTGTTGGCACTTTGACTGACAATGCGCCCTTTTCCAGTGCACTGGCTTCAAAGACTGGCTTCAAAGACTGGCTTCAAAGACTGGCTTCAAAGACTGGCTTCAAAGACTGGCTTCGAAGACTAGCTGCGATCACTGGCTTCGATCATTGGCTTCGAAGATTTCGTTCTTCGATCTCATCATCCACGACCAACGGTGACGCATCATCGGGAGTCAGAACGCCTTCGCTAGCCGGTCCTGTTGGACAAGTACGTTGGGCTACAGCAGGCTGACTCTACGTTCTGAGCGTCGGTCACAGGCGTGCGTGAGCAAGCGCGGCTACGGTGCTCTGTGGTGCAGGGGTAGTACTCGTACGTTATGAGCCACCCTGTCTAGTGTGGGACAGAGGACACTGTACAGAGACTAAGTTACCCGCCTTGTATAGCCGTTGGACATATTAGTCATTTTTGTCTGTTAGTCATATCCACATATTAGTCATTTTCGTCTGTTAGTCATATTCACCTGTTAGTCATATTCACCTGTTAGTCATTTTCACTTGTTAGTCATTTTTTATATGTTAATCTTTTTTAAGTGTTAATACGTTATGAGTGCATGTGTGGGTATGTGTGAGTGTGTGGGGCGTTAGTGGGTCGGGGTGGGAGTTAGAGTAAGGGTAGGTAATAAAGGATTTGTTTGTTGTTTATCACTGGCGTTGCGTTATTTATTTAGAGTGGGTGGGTTTTCTCGAGTGTCTGCACTCATATTGTCCACGGCGCCCTGACCCCGTCAGGCGTGTCGTGACAAGGTCGATCACTGGGCGCCACTTGCCGCCAGGCTTGGGGACGACGAAAAGTCTGCTGTAAAATCCCAGCGAGTCTGCGCGGCGCACAACCTCTGTGGCATCCTTCCTCAAGAGAGAGTCAACTTCCCCCCGTAGGGCGCACTCCTTGAGCGGGTCTGCGGGGATCTCGGTCCACAGCGGAGTCGTACGCAGAGGAGGAGGGGAACGAAAGGAGATCCGTAGGCCGCAGGAAACAGTGTCTAAAATCCACGAGTCTTCTGGAATCAGTAATCGCCACTCGTCGCTGAAGAGGGCGAGCCTGCCGCCGACTGGAGGACCCGAGACGGCCGGCGGAGGCGGAGGAGGGGAGGAGTCACTTAGCCCGCTCGCGCCCAGGGCGACGGGCGGGACGGGGCCAAGCGGGGGCGGGGGCGTTAGCTTGGCCGGGGCGACCGAAGGCGGGGCGACGGCGACGCAGGGACTGCAGCTGGGCTGTTGACGTCGGGGCGACGGGTCTGGAGATCCGCAGGGGGCGACCCACGGCCTTGCGGGCTGACTGAAAGCGCCGAGGAACAGACTTGGGAGGCCACCTGTCCGCATTGGAATCCTTGACGGCTTGCCAGGTGTCACCAAAAAGAAGGGGTCCCCCGAGGGGGGCCCGACGCAGCTGGGTCTTCAGGTCGGCAGGCATTCCCCGGCAGGCCTGCAGGACAGCGTCGCGGCGGAGTAAATCACAATTGGCGGCTGCAGCCATAGCGTTGACCGAAGAGTGATACGCGGCGCGGCTGGCCGCTTCAGCGAGGACGAGGAGGTCGCCAAGAAGGGGGGTCAGGGACGGGTGCCACGAATCTTCCACGCGCCGGAGGAAGGCTTGCGTAAGGAGCTCCATGAAGCCGGCGCAGGCCAAGGAATTCCTGACAAGGGAAGCCGCCTTGTCCAAACCCGCGGGGAGCGCGCGTCTGAGGGCAGAGGCCCCACCCGCCTGTACCACGGCGGCTGGATCCACCGGAGGGAGAGGGCAGAGGAAGGCCTGGGAATGGCCGGCGTACCACTGCTGGCGGAAGTACATGTCGAGGTCCGGAGGCCATCTGTGGTCCGAGAAGAAATTACTGTCTCTTGAGTCAGACAACAGGTGGGCCGAGAACACATCCCGAAGCTCACGAAAGGAGGGGGGCTGAGGGAGAGTCTTGAAATTCTTTACCTGTCTACCCGCGTCGACGAAGGCAGAAGGCTTCCTCTTCAGGGGGGGGGATGGAGGGCAGTCCTCTGCCGGAAGCGTGGCGGAGATGAGGCGAGCGACCTCATCGAGGGCCAGAAGAACCTCTGTGCGGGAGGAGGCCGGTAACCCGTGGGCTGTCGACGCATCCGAAGGAGAGAGCGGCGAAGGAGAGCGGCTGAGACCTCCGAGGAGAACTGAGATGGAATCATCAGGGAGAAGACTCAACGAATCGTCGTCCACTCCGCCGAGAGCCGTCGAAGAGGGACGGCGACCGTGACTCCGCGAGCGAGCAGCTCGACGAGGACGAGGGGAGCCATAAGGCACCGAAGCACGCAGGGGAGAGCGACGTCCGCGACGGCGACGCGACGCACTAGAGGAGCGGGAATGGCGGCGGCGACCAGGCGAGCGACTACGAGCTGGAGACCGTGATCCCCGGGAACGAGGAGGAAGGAAAGAGGCTGGGCGAGGGGAAGGGGAACGGGAGGGACGAGGCAGACGGCGGGGAACGTGGGACGAACGCCGCGAAGAGGGAGAGCGCGAAGGCCCATGGTCCAGATGACGAGAAGAATCCCGAACTTTACGACGCTCACGCGAAGGAGCGCGAGAGCGGTGGTCAGACTTCGATCGCAAGGAGGAACTGGACACAGGTAGTGGTGTGGTGAGTGTGCGCGAATGTCTCCGCGAGCCGGACTCTGTGGCGAGGCGGGCTCGCAGCGGCCGAGGAGGATCCAAGGCCTTCCTAGGAGACGAGTGGGGACCGGTTGACCATGGACGGCGCGAGGCACGTCTCTCCGAACTGACCTCTGTCTCGAGATGGGTTCTCTGCCTGTCGTAAGGCTTGGTCCAAGCGCGTTCCCTCCTGGGAATCCGCGCCTCGAACTCCCGACTCCGCACACTACCTTGCTGTGTCCGCTGTGGAGATCTTTCCAAACTGGGGCCATCGGGGGCAAGAGCGGTCGGGGCGCCTGAGATGACCGCCGGCACTTCCGCAGGTCTTGCAACAGGCACAGGTGTCGGGCGTTTACGTCGGTAGAAGCTCCAAAGTTGGGACCAGCGGAGCTCCGGCCAGACGGCGCAAACGTCACAAGAACGCTCAGATGTACAGCCGACACACGGCAGGCAGACCTTGTGCGAATCCGAGGGCCACTGGAAACCTCCACACTGCGTGCAGGTCATCAGGAGGGCACTGCAACACACCAAACAAACAACGTGCCGGTACGTGGTCGAGACCAACAGGGCTCGTCCTACCAAGGGGAACCGTACCGAACGATAGGGACAAAAGGGCTGTGCCCCCAGGCTATACTGTTGTAGCGCCCGAAGGTAAGCTTGCGTCTTCAGAACAAAGCCTACCCCAGCCAGGCTGGAGAGGAATGTGCGCCAAACGACAATAGGTTTAGTTTAGTTATTTAGGTTTAACGCCGAGCAGACGACTAAGGCCATCACATGGCGGGCCAAACGACAATAGGGACGAAGGGCCGTGCCCCCAGGCAATAATGCTGTAGCGCTCTAAGCCAAGAGTGCGCTCTCGAACCAAGCATACCCCAGCCAGGCCGGAGATGCAACATGAGCCACGCGCCGCAGCTGGTTTAAACAATGCTCCCCGAAGGCTACCAGGGGAAGCCAGTAATTTCACCCCCAAGGAGAAAGGCGAGGGCACCAGGGCCCCGCTGAGCTAAGAGTCCCCGCTCAACAAAAACCACCCAACACGAACAAGGTAGAGTCCAAAGGCACAGGCCGGTACCCCGCCCGGGGACCGGCTCCGGGCCCAACTAACTATCCTACCTCTCTGCCGAAGCGGTAGCGGGAGAAGAGACGTCCATGTCGCCACCGGCGAAATGGCGGGAACCAGCAGGTCCGCCAAGCGAAGCCAACCAAGGAGGACGCCAAGCGAAGAAGCGCAAGCGAAGCTGCAGCGAAGCAAGAAGCGAAGCAGAAGCGAAGCAACAGGCGAAGCCAAAGTCACGGCGAACTCGAGCACCAAGACCGACCGGTCGAAGGGAGCGCGAGGCTAGAACACGTCCGAAGGTCGTGAGCCTACGTAGCTGACTGGCGAGTCAGGTGACTCGGAACCGGATAGGCAGGTCCGGGAGACAACTCTTGGCCCCTCTGGAGGGTTCCCCGAGTGCCTCCCGGGTTGTGTGTGCACACAACGGGTTCGTAGGCTAGAATTTGAGCACGTAGTAGACACTCCCATTTGTCATGTCATCGGTAATGTTTTTGATGAAATAAACCCACCCTGTGGGGCTGACCAGGGTGACCCTGGGAACTAAAAAATACCTAACCCCACCCAAGTCCCACAGGGCAGACCCGGGTGGGGTAAAACCTTCAAGGAGTCTGCTGTGAAGTGTTTATATCTGGTGTCAATTAGGTCAGCACAATACAGCAAAAAATGTCGAACAGAAAACTACTCATCACAGGCAAAACACCATGGACGCTCATCCTGTTTAAGTAAGTAAGAGTGCGTAACATACGTGTGCCCGATGTGGAGCCGAGCAAGGACAGTCTCCTCATGGCGGCTGCCACAGCGGAAAGGTAGACTGTCAGACAACTTAGGAAGAGCTTCATGAAGCTTGTTCCCTTCCTCTTTGTCCCACTCGGACTGCCACTCACGGGCTATGTACGCACTAATAACAGGTTTAAAATCACTGTAGACAGTCTGTGTGTCAGGGACAGTATCACTGCGGGCACTGTTGGCAGCAGAATCTGCGATTCTGTTGCCTTCGATGCCCACATGGCCTGGGACCCAAATAAAAATGTCATAATATTCCTTCATCAAGTCCGCGTAGAGCTCTCTAATCTGCACCAGCAGTGGATGGTCTGTTCCCACGCCCTGAAGGGCCGGCAGGGCAGAAAGAGAGTCAGACAGAATCAGGAAGTACCTTTCCCGAGACTGATAGGCATGCTTAAGTGCTAGCAGAATTGCCTGCAGTTCTGCACTAAATACAGAGGAATGGTCAGGGAGACGGGGCTTAAATGGGCGTCTAGGATGGCGAGAGGACACTGCAGCCGCAGCCACTCTTCCATCCTCAGATTTGGACCCATCCGTATAAAGACGACAATAGCCAGGAAAAATTGAAAGGAGTTCATCGAGGCTCTGTTGGTATATGGCTGGTGGAGTACAATCCTTCTTGTGGGCAGTCAAGTCCAGCAAGATGTCAGTAACTGGTAGTAGCCAGGGTGGAGTGACGTGTTGCAGAGATTCCGAAACTTTGTCCAGGTCCACTCCAGCCGCCTGCAGATGATTGATTGATTGTACATTGCTTAACGTCCCGACAGCAACAAGGCTTTCTCAGGACGTGCCTGCACTGCTTGTGGAAAAAAAAAACTGAACAGAAAATTGCATGTATGTCGCCAGCCGGTCAAATACATTAAATAAACCTACAACATGGGGCCTAAATAAAGCTAAGACCATTTAGCAAGACACATCCAATATCAAGAGCTACAGGCAGTGCAGACAGTTGGGAGAGTTTTAAAAAGGCAAATACAGGTGAATGAACCAAGGGTAGACAGAAACACATGCCCCAGAATAGAAAGGAAACCCACCCTGTGGGGCTGACCAGGGTGACCCTGGGAACTAAAGCCTGCAGATGATTGATTGATTGTACATTGCTTAACGTCCCGATAGCAACAAGGCTTTCTCAGGACGTGCCTGCACTGCTTGTGAAAAAAAAAACTAAACAGAACATTTAATGTATGTCACCAGCCGGTCAAATACATTAAATAAACCTAACACATGGGCCTAAATAAATTGATTGATTGATTGTACATTGCTTAACGTCCCGACAGCAACAAGGCTTTCTCAGGACGTGCCTGCACTGCTTGTGAAAAAAAACTAAACAGAAAATTGAATGTATGTCGCCAGCCGGTCAAATACATTAAATAAACCTACAACATGGGGCATAAATAAAGCTAAGACCATTTAGCAACACACATCCAATATCAAGAGCTACAGGCAGTGCAGACAGTAGGGAGAGTTTTAAAAAGGCAAATACAGGTGAATGGACAAAGGGTAGACAGAAACACATGCCCCAGAATAGAGAGAAAAACCCACCCCGTGGGGCTGACCAGGGTGACCCTGGGAACTAAAAAATACCTAACCCCACCCAAGTCCCCCAGGGCAAACCCGGGTGGGGGTGGGCCTAAATAAAGCTAAGACCATTTAGCAACACACATCCAATATCAAGAGCTACAGGCAGTGCAGACAGTATGGAGAGTTTTAAAAAGGCAAATACAGGTGAATGGACCTCGGGTAGACAGAAACACATGCCCCAGAATAGAGAGATAAACCCACCCTGTGGGGCTGACCAGGGTGACCCTGGGAACTAAAAAATACCTAACCCCACCCAAGTCCCCCAAGGCAGACCCGGGTGGGGCGCCTGCAGATGAGGTCGGACACGGAAGGAAAGTGGACGGACAGCTCCCGGATGGGCATCGTAAATCTCTGCAAATGACGGGTTAAAAACACAATCATAGGCAGGATTTTCTGGATGGGGCTTCAGCTTCAGAACGTAGCTGAGCATGAGGCGGATGCGGCGGAGCCTGAGAGAAGGCTCCCCTGCCTCTGCATACAGACTAGGAACTGGAGATGTCCTGAAGGCTCCCAGACATATGCGCAGACCTTGATGGTGAATTGTGTTCAGACGCTGTAGAACAGACTTGGAAGCCGAGCCATATACCACAGAGCCGTAATCCAGTTTGGACCGAACAAGGGCTCGGTACAGTCGAAGTAAGACAATGCGGTCTGCACCCCAGTCAGTACGACCAACGACACGAAGAATGTCGAGGGCCTTCCGACAAGAGGTTCTAAGGTAGTTAACATGGTTGCGGAAGGTCAATCTTTTGTCAAAGATGACCCCCAGAAACTTTGCCTCTTCGGCCACCTGAATTGGCACTCCAGCAATGCTCAGGGTAGGTTTTGGAAAAAATTTCGTCTGGTTAGTAAAATGCACACAGACTGTCTTGGAGGGCGAGAACCTGAATCCGTTGAGAGACACCCACCCCTGGATGCGATCAACGCACAGCTGCAAGCGCCTCTCAAGGGACGCAAGTCCTCGACCTCGTGCACACAAAGCAAAGTCGTCAACAAACAAAGAGCATTCAGAATCATCCTTGACGGCCTTGACAATGTTATTTATTTTAATGCTAAATAAAACAGGAGATAGAATGCTGCCCTGCGGGACACCCATCTCCTGTTCAAAGGAGTCGGAGAGGGTGGAGCCCACACGGACACGGAACGACCTGTAATTCTTCGAACAGCCTTCCAGACTTTTTGGGACGGAGTCCTAGAAGATAAAGATGAGACAAAGCGTCTCCAGGAAGCACGGCGTTCGCGTTTAAAAATGTAACGGGCTTTCGCCCACTGTCTTTTAAATGTTAAAATATTTGCTTGCGACGGATTACGAAAAGCACGTCGCTGAGCAGATTTGCGTATTTTTTGGGCCTTGCGGCACTCTTCATTGAACCATGGTACTCTCGGCCTCCGAGGGACTGATGTGGAAGTTCTAGGGATGGTTTCACCTGCTACGTCCAACAAAATCAAAGTAAAACAAGAAACAGGTTCTTCAGCTGACATGACCACCTCCTCTGTAAGACGAGACTGACAGAGGGAGGCAAACAGAGGCCAGTTAGCTTTCTTGAGATTCCAGCGCCCCACCGGCGAATCCTCCACACAGCTGACCGATGACAGGACTACTGGGAAGTGGTCACTACCACACAGGTCATCGTGAACCTTCCAGTCAAAGTCCAGCATGAGAGAAGGATCACACACAGTGAGGTCTAGAACAGAACTAGATCCTGAACCTGAGTTAGAGTATGTAGGTGAGCCATCGTTAAAGACACATAGGTTAAGTTGAGAAAAAACATCTTCTAACATTTGACCTCTGCCATCATAGTGGTCACTGCCCCAAAGGTGAGCGTGACCGTTAAAATCCCCCATGAGAATAAAGGGAGGGGGCAGTTGATCTACTAAGTTAAAAATATCATTGCTACAGACCCGCAGTGATGGTGGCAGGTAAATACTGCATATGGTTATGGTCTTCTTTAAGGTAACCCAAGCTGCGACAGCCTGAAGACAGGTGTCGATGCTAACGGGGCTACATAAAATTTGGCTACTAATGAGAAGAGCCGCTCCACCCAAGCGCCTCTCCGAATCAGAGCCTTTATGTATAACATTAAAACCATTAAAGGATACAGGGTCAGAAGTCTTCAGGTAAGTCTCCTGAAGAGATATTACTGAGGGGTTATAGAACTTGACTAAAAGACGCAATTCCTCAAAGTTAGCTTGAAAACCACGACAATTCCACTGAAGCAAAGAGTCCATGATTAAGTCTTATCTGGGGGTAAGGAGTTTTTCCCCCCTTTTTCCTTTACCTTGGAAGGAGTTGAAGAAACAGAGGGGGGCCGGCTCCCGGGCCTCCTCTGGTTCTTCGGAGAGGAAGGGGGTGGAGCTGCCGCAGCATCAGCAACAACAACTTCCACTCCCTCCATCTGCTCCCCCAGTGCAGCATATTTGTTTTGAAGGGGGACATCTGTGTTCCCCTTCTGGGCCCGTGCGCACAGCGGTCCCATAGATTTCTTAGACTTCTGGTCCTGGGCAGCGTTCCTGCCGCTAGAGTTAGCGGCCTTAGAAGGCTGACCAGAGCCAGAAGCCTTTGGAGTTGACTGACTAACAGGTTTGGGTGGGGGCTGAGGCTTAGGGGCAACAGAAGGCGGCACAACCGGACCGGCCATGTCCGCCTTCTGCGTTCCCTGGCTCCTTGTCACCACCGGAGGAGGGTTACTCTCCAGGGGCGAGATGAGCCGAGGCTCCGCCCCCAACCAAGAAGTTGGGGTCTGACATGAAAAGTCTTTGGTGGGGCGCTTGCCTGCCACCGCTGCACTAAAAGTATACAGTCTAGCGACAAAGTACTGCAGCTGGATGATTGGGGAAACGCATCCCCTCCTCCCCTACACGCGTCTTCGCAACACGTTGACAGCTAACATAAACACCAGCCGCAAGCCCGTCGAGTTTAATCAGTAAACTAAGGCCTGCTAGTGCCCGGCAGCCACCACCTTCCGCATTTAAACAGCATAGATTCTCATAAGCAGATAATTAATTTATAGAGGAGGCGTTTGTTACATTTGTGCCAGGACTGATTTACAGCTGTGCTCACTATAGTGAGAGAATCATTGCTGGTGAATCTGCGTCTGCAGCAAAGCTTTCTGATATGAACGAGGCACATGAGTAATTCTCATGAGGGTTCAGTTCAGTTCACAGTTATTGCATCTTGAAATATGCAGCTGTGTTCCTCACTTCAGTACTGCTGAAGACAGCATTAGAGTTGAAGAGAGACCAACAGAACCCGCCGATCGGTCCTCTCCAGCCAAAAAACGAAAAACTCGCCGTGCACACAGTTTGTTCTCCGATGTATAAAACTGATCAGAGTACTTGATCATACTTTCCAATGACGTTAATGAAAGTACACACGCACACACTCACACAAGTAAGCGTGCTTAAAATATCGTGCATGAGCACCAGCGGTCTACAGCATAATTATTATGTTAAAGAAAACATTTCAAATTGCAATACTTTTCAATGTGCCTTTTGGTGAAATTAAAGCAAATATCAACACTCATTATATCTGGTATCAATTCCTTGAAAAGCGGGCACGACTATGACCAAATTAGTAGAGGTCATATATAACTTGAGCTTTCATTAGCGTCGTTTGGGCGGTAACCCCTTCATCACAAAGTTCACACCTAGCGACTCTATCGCATAAGCTGGAGCACAATACAATACAATGTTGATGTACATCGTTGTTATGTGCCGATAATATGACATAATGCCCGACACAAACCGCTGTGGATCCGACGCACTATGGTTGCGCAATAAAACCGCCGAGAAAGAAGTAAGAAAACCAGTACATGAACTAACGCATTAATACATAACTAACACTTTAACTCAACTATGAACAACAGTTTCAAAATGTCTTGAGTGCTTCGGTCCAAGGTTATGATGAAAGGTGACCACCATTATGCCGTAAACCGCCATATCGGTGTATGAGTGCAACGTTTGTTACTAATTCAGTATCTTCAGTGTTATATTCACAAAAGTCCATAGTTCAATGTTGCGTCTGAAGAACTCCCTGTCTCCTGACCAGCTCCATATGTTCCACTTGTTACTGTTTCTGCAATTATAAAAGTTCAAACATAAGAACAAAGGCAGTCGTTAGCTCGAACAAAATCTTCTTGTATGATCATGAACAAGATGCAATAACTGTCACGGCTCAATCGACTCTAGAATAAACCTTTTGGAACCGTAACGATTGAAGGCACACTATTTTTTATAATGTTCCAACTTTGATAATTCTTCATTGCCATTACGATTACAACCAGTTTAATATGTCCTTTTCAACAAAATATACCCATATTTCTGTGTTTGCTAGTCTGGTGTAATGTACACGTTATTGTGTTTCTGGCTGATGTGACACTTTCTCGTGTTATTGTTTCGTCGTATATTATTATTTTATTCGCAACTCTTCAGTGGTACAAAATTAAGCAGTGATAGAGTACCTTTGGAGTAGATGTCACTGGCTTTATCTTTCGACGCTCGCCTTTTTGTGGGGTGTCATGCATGCGGCGTTTCGATCCTTGTCTGCTGGCCCGAAGAATCAAGCCCTGAAGGACAGCTTCTGGAATTTGAAGAAGGTCCTGCTTGTCTTCAACTCTCATTTCGGAGTCAAAGTTGTAGTCTACTTGGCCATCAGCTCGTTTGACAAGGCATCCAGAAGACAGGAAATCTGGCAAACTAGAGGCGTGGTCGCCAGCAGTGAACAGATATGCGATCTGTAGGTCGATGAGATCTGCGATGAGATGTAACACTGGCACTGGTGGCATCCACAACTGTTCGTTATTGAAGGTAGACTTTTTGGGGTCCTTTATACTGTACTGTCTGACCGACTCAACTGACAGTTGAGAGGGGTTGCAGCGCGGCGGACAGTATAAGGTTTTCATCAACTCCAAGTACCTTTCTTTGTCGATGGATCCACCTGTGTAATAGCCTTTATCGCCATCTGCCACAAAGGGGAACAATGTGTGATAGTAACCCTGGGATAAGACAGTCTGTAGTAGTTTTGCATGAGAAATATTGAAAAATTTCGGCAGGAAATCATTACCACCCATGCACAAGGTTATGGCAACCTTCATCCCAGCGTCTTTTCCATATTTCTTTTCTAGTGTTTCAACGATACCCGTGATGTTGTAGGTGTCGTAAAGTCCCTTGGTCTTCTGTAGCACGACATGAACGGGGTGTATGAATGAACCATCCGATTTCCTTGGCCATCTGTTGCTGACGACAAAGAGATGAATTGGAACAGCGTCTATGTCTGCAGAGGTCACTAAAGAAATGATGCTCTCTCCTGGTCTGAGGTCTGGCAGAACATCAACCAGCCAGTCCAGCTGCGCCATCTCAGCTTCGCCTTTTCTTTGCTGGACAGACTGCAAAAGAATGGATGACTGGTAGCCGTCTGCACTGAAGATGGATCGAAGAGGCACAGCAAACTTTGTTCCGCAGGCGTCGGCGGTATGATATTCGCTGTCAATGTCGATGATGACATCCTTTCTGATATCCACCTGGCCGATGTTTGCTGCCAGGTACGTACTTATGGCTTGTTTTCCACTAGACGTCGACGTGACTGCTGTTCTGTCAAACGTGCTGCTGTCAATCATCTCTGACGGATCCTTCAGGTGAGCAATGGTACTCTTCATCTCTCTCTGTCGCCGTTGTCTTGTTGCAGCTTTCAAATCATCAGGCGTGAACGAGTACTTCTCTTCGGTCACGATGACACATAGATCCTAAAAATCTTGGAAAAGATATTTTGCTCAACGTGTTTTAAGTATGCAACTCCAGATCCAGCGAAAGTTTTGAACTTGACGCCAGAAAAGTCGACGATGGCGATACTGATTCGATTGGCCATTTCTGATGGCAGCATCTTGGCGTTCAAGGAAACAAGGTTGTGGCCCCCTTCTTCGGCAAGGACAGAAAGTAGGGCGTTCTTGATGCCCACAGCCTTGTTGGTGTCTGATTTGGAACAATCCGGCCGGAGAATCGCCTGACAAGTATTCCTCTCAGAAGAAAAGCACTGAATGCTCTTGGTTTCCTTTTTTACCGTAAGCTGCCTCTTCTTCTCTCGTTTTTCTGGGGTGGAAGAAAGCGCTGTTGTTCTGCAAGTCATTCGCTTGATAGTGACGCTTTTCGTTGACTTCAGTTTTGCCAGGAGCTCTTTCGGGGCGCGTACTGAGTTGATTGAAGGACAGTCAGCTTCTGTTGCTCCGAGCATCTTTCTGGCGACAAGAAACCGCCAAATTAAATATTCTCCGGCTTCCTGTGTGTTCCTGTCCAAAGCAGCAAGTGTCAACGGAACGGGATTTTGCGCATACGCATTAAATGGGGTTTGTGGATCCGCGTCTGCAGAGAGATTGACAGTTTTGATAATCATCTTTGCAGTTGGAATTATGTATTGGAGATCGGTGTCTGTTAACTTCAAAGTAATGTCAAAATCTGACAAAGATGTGTCTTCCGCTGTTGATTCGCTGTTAGTCCTCATTTCTTCTAATTCTTCAAACTTGTCCACCAGGGACATGCGTGGCAAGATGGAAGGCACAGTTCCTCTCGGACGGAATCCTTTCAAAGCAGCTCTGTGATCCATTTCTCTCTGCGAGTCCAGACCAAAATTCCTCATGCTACTGGATCGATAGGGTGTTGAAAATAATGTCTCTTTCATTCTGCGATGAAATGTCCCGGCGCTATAATGTTCGATGAGTAGCTGCACACAGAATCCTGCATAGGCCGTGGCACCGTTCAGAAAAGAGAACGAGAGCGACCTCTTCACTACAGCCAACAGTAACTGGTAGCCCTGCTGTCCACCGATCCTTTCAGCGAGAGCAATGGCCAAAACTTCTTCGCAATGGTTGAGTATGTCCACATGAAGGGCAAAAGTGGCGTTTTCATCCTTCCTTCTATCAACGAACTCCTCATATTGGGCTTTCCACCTCTCTTGGATTTGGCTCTGTCCCAGTTCACTACATAGTTCCTTGGCATTCTCTGGCAGCAAGCTTTCTAGGAACTTTACAATGAAGGCGATATGGATAGCTGTTGCTAGTCTCCTAACAAGTCTTGTGCAGCTGTCGATGTTTTCCGGCCTCACAACTCGGTTGCAGTCTGCCTCTTCAGAGTCCTGCAGGAAACGGGCGAGAGTCTCCAGTCCAGCCTCCTTGTAAGCACCGAAGAGATTGACAATCTTTGATTTTCGAAGATGAAGGACAGGGAACTCAGGTAGGATTATCTTGAATCGGGCGTCCTCCTCCATCAGCCGGAACAAGTTATTGGCGATTTTATGGTCTGGTGCGCATAAAATCCGACTTTTATCTCTCAGGAAAGTGACATCCTTCCCACTCTTTTTGATGACGTCGGAGATTATTTCTCTCAGTTTGGAGATATCATCGTCTTTGCCGATGTACGGAGGAGGGTGACGCGTCAGAAGAGGCGGTGGATGGTAAATACGAAAGCCAGAGTTGAAGAGGGTAACTGTATCATTTGGAACTTTATTTTGAGAAGACGCATCTTCTGTAAGATCGTGATTTGTAATGTGCGCGTTGTCGCATACAAGAAGTTCTTTTAAGCTCCGATTGAGAACAGCAATTTCTTGTTCTGCCTTTGTTTCCTCGATATGAAATTCTTCAATTCCAGATATGTTTAGCAGGTCAGACGTTTCCGAAAACGAAGAATCCAGGGACTCATCAAAGACGGCATCTGCACAAGAAATGTGTAACATATAACACATAACGTGTGGCTGACAAAAGGGCTTTTCGATGGTGTAGTGTCTGTCCACACACACACACACACACACACACACACACACACACACACACACACACACACACACACACACAAACACACACCACCTGACGACCAGACAAACTGACCGAAAGAGAGGAATACAGAGGAAACAGTTTACGTACCGTTCAGTTCTCCTCTTTGTGTACTCGCAACGCCGATGACGCTGGGGTCATGATCAACTGCTCTCTGAATGATTCCGCCCATTTCGACATTCACTTCTTGCCAAATTGCAGACAGACCAAAGACCATGCTCGTCGTGAAATTTGACAGCTGTGTTGATTCCTCTGCTGATGTCCGGAGCAAAACCATGTCCACATCGGCTGTAGTGAGGTGGGTCGGCTGCATGCATCGACAGTTAGTGGAAATACCGTGACAACCGTCCTCATGCCAGCTGTCCACTACCTCCGAGTCTTTAGGGAGTCCTTTGAGAGTCACAGGGATTGTGCAAATTTGGGATGACCTGGAGTCGCCCCTACCAGGGTCTGTGTGAAACGTGAGGCGTACCAGATTGTCCAAACACAATACAAGGAAACAGTCTCGAAGACTAACCTGTCGTCTCAGGTTCCCGGCTGCTGTGCAGTACTGCATGTCATATCGACGGAGGTATGTATTGAAATGACAGTCGGTTTCATTTGCCTCTCTCTTCAGACGTCTTTCAGCATCCCTCATGCTTCTCGTGAGTCCTGCTTGCGATGTTATTGAAAACACTGTCGATGCAGAGTGGTAGCCGTATGTCAGTTGATCAGTGAGAACGTCTTTCAAAACACCACAATAGCTTCTGTCCCTGAGATTCAAGAGTCCATGAAATGCCAAATACAGGCGCCGCAGTTTTTTCCTGATGAATGCATCCGTGTCTGTTGTTTTTTCCACAGACATCTTGCTTATAAACGTCTCCAGAAGCAACTGAAACTGTAATGGCACGAAGTATTTCCACTCCTTTGTCGTATCTAACGTTTTCCAATGCACAGAAGCTCCTTCTGCTTCCAACTGAGAACACGACTTGCACCTCTCTTGATCATTTGTATCGCCAGTTTCGTTCGACATGCGCTTGTCATAAACAATTTTTGCTCGTAGCTGCCCTGAGTACAGAGCATCTTTCAGTTTATAGATTTCGATCTGTTTGCCAATGCTATATTGGTCTAGTGTGCCTGGTTGCAGCATGGTCACGCCATGGCACACATCCGAATGGCTTCGCTGTATAGTGATTTGAATGGCTTCTGCAATATCATTCTTTTCGTTGGTAGGCGTTGACAGACTCAAGTGTTGAGATTCAACAAAAACATGTATTCCTCTATTTTCGCCACACCCAAAGGAGGGACAGCAGTCGCTGCTTGAAACCCGAGCGTTTTTGTCAATCGCAGCAAACACATTGCTATATACAGATTGGGCGATGACTTCAGGAAAGTGCCGGTCATTTTGCCCATAAAAACACAAGCCATGCACAACACGTCCAACAGACTGGCGTTTATTCTCGGTCCTGATGGACCTGGTGCACATCTCTGCCAAATAGTCACCTTTGAATGTTTGACAAGTCTCCCAGTATAGCCATTTTTTTCGACACAGTTCCTCATATTCAAAGGTGACGCAGTTCTCATTCTCTTTGTGAAAGTGATACTCAAACAGCGCGATTTTTTCCCATTGTAAGGACGAAAAGCACTCTTTGTAGTTTGTGTTTATTGTCTTCAGCTCTGATATATCTGTTGCGGAGTGCACAGCAAAAAAATCGTCGAGTTTCTTGTCATGCAAAGAACTGGCAGCGATAGTGTCATATAGATCTTTGATCATTTTCACACCAGACAACACTTCGGGGGGCACTGATGCAGCTGCCGGGTTCAGAATGCAGTTCCTCACCTCCCTGGCAACTATGCTGCAAATTGCGAGTGCCTCAGAATTATTGAAAATGAATTTCAAAGCTGCCTCCACCGAGTTATTTTCTTGCATTCCAGACCCACGCCATCTCTGAATTCTGACGCTTTCTTGAATTTTCGAACAAGATTGTCTCTTCTCATTAAATTTGTGGCAGTGTCCGATTTTTTTATGTTATCTCTAAGAAACTGTAGAAATTCCTCAAACGAAAGCCAAACACCATCTCCATCTTCGTAGACGTTAAGGTGTGAAATAGTTGGTAAGCTCTTTAAAGACATCGAAGCACGTTATGATGCCCTGAAATAAAAAGAGAAGAAGAGGGCTTGGTATCACAGATACTTTTGGTCTGACAATTATAACAATTTTATAAAGTCATTAAATACTTTTTTACTTTGTAAAAATCATTCAGAAATTTAAAAACTGAATTGTGATTTTTGCACACACACAAATTTCAAAATACCTTCATTAGAACTCTGTGAAGAAATAACGTGACGTGTGCAGTGTGCAAATGAGTGAAGTACACGATCCCTTTTGCAGATAAGACAATAGTTGAAAGCGTAGTGAATACATTATTAGAAATTGTGTGTACAATTTTACTTCATACAAACCATGAGTATCATTTAGCAACCTTCATATAACAACAAACGCTGAAGCATCAATTAAATTAAAAAGAAAAACCCAACAATAACAAAACAACATAAGAAGATTATTGTAGAGCATCACAGATTCCCATGATTTACCACAGTATGCAACGTTATGGCAGGAAATTGCAAGAAAACCTTGAAATAAGCATGCAATCAAAACAACAAAAGCATCAAGACCACTACGTAAGCGAGACCTTTTCAATGCTAAAAATTTCAAACTTACGGTTGTCCCAGCGAAGTTTGGATTGAAGACACAGCCGGTACGAAGTGATAAATAATTACGAGGTCAGTGAGGCAGGTAAGTGGACGAAGACTGTGCGGGCTGTCGCTCCCAGCGGTTAAATAATCACCACGCGATCACTCTCCGGCACGGATCACGAAATGGTCAGCAATGGACCGTTTAAAGTGAAAACTTGAGCGGTTTGTTGCACACCAGGAAAACAACAGTAACTAATCAATGACAAAACATAGCAACCTACGATTTAATCCATACGACAGCAAAATTTAAATGCTAACTATGACTTTCATACAGTCTTTGATTTACATGGAGACCTTGGAATTCATTGTACAGTACTATGTTTTAGACTAAAAGGTTGTGCAGTTGTGAAACATAACGGTACATGGGTCTTGAGATTTAACAGGCAAGTGTATTTGAAACCGCCGTCGGCATATTTCAGCTTCAGGAATACAGACGTAAATGGCAGTACATTTACTTCTAAATATTTCCTTAAGCCCTTGAATCCTGCTTATACTTTTCGTTATTTACGTCGATAACCAGGAAGGGGGACGCTCTTCTATAGACTGTGATTACGAACTGTCAGTACCACTCACATCACACATCAATGGCGAACTCTGCTTCTCTGTTACATTAACATGCATAGATAACGCCACGAGTGCATGACCCTTCCTACATTTGCTGTATGCCCTTTGGCCAAATGGGAGGGGCTGTTCTCAGACTGCCTACTCCGACAGTGTCAGGGTATATGGCATGGTTAGGTTTTAGCTGCGTGCCTCACTCGGGTGAGATTTAACAGCTGTGCTCCAACTTGCCACGAGTCGCTGGCTAGGACTTCGTCGCTGAACTGTATACACAGAGGTGTTAGAGGTTGGGGCAGCCGCAGCTGCACCAGGGCCTTCAACCAGTTTTTTTGGCATCCAGAAAGGACAACCCCTTCTCCACACGCACCTGCTGAATCTTGCACTCGGATATCCAACGAGGGCATTTCTTATCCGAAGCCATATGCGCCCCCTGGCAATTCACACACAGGGGGGTGGCTGTGCAGGACTCAGCAGAGTGTCCGGGCCTAGTGCAACGGGCGCATGAAGCCTCTGCCTGACGGCACGTCTTCTGCCCATGGCCATACTTTTGGCACTTAAAGCACCGGAGGGGAAGAGGGACGTACTTTTTCACTCTCAGGGAGTAGTAACCTCCCCAGATGGTAGTAGGAGGGGTGGGGGTGCCAAACGTCAGGATGATGGTAGGGAGACGGATCTCCCCACCACCTCGCTTGGAAGCGAAGCGCCTGACGCAAGTCACCCCCTGAGACTTAGGTTCCTTACAAGTTCATCTTCTGACAGTTCTGCCAAAGCTTGATCTTTGATTACGCCTCTTGACGAATTCATAGTTTTGTGGGGTGTGACTTCCACAGGAGTGTCTCCAATGGAAGAGAGCCCCAGTAGCCCGCTGGAGTGTGTCCGAGTACGGCACTCCACCAGCAAGTCACCAGACCTGAGGCGCTGGGCGTCAGGCCTGCCAACACGGCTCCTAAGGGTCTCCCACACCAGAAAAGGATGCAGCTTGGTAACTGGTTTCTCCTTCATCTTGCTATGGACAATGAGGAAGCGAGGCCATATGGCCGACGCCTGAGGCGTCGCTTCCTCACAGTCTGAATCACTGTCATGTTCAAATTCGGTGTCTATATGCCGTTTCTGGGCTAGTTTTGGTTTTTTTGTTTTATCCATATTATATTAGTAGAGATATTCATCCCCCGGGGGTCCCCGCCCGCCACCGAGCCCAACAAGGGAAAGTGCAACTGTCGGCGGGTCTCCAGCCGACGCACAATGGAGACTGCCCGAAAGATATACTCAAGGGGGTAAGCCCGATTGAACCGTTTGAGCCACCGCCTTCTATCACACCGTTGAATGCAGGGGAATACTGGCGTAAAGCACCTAATCAGCAGCAAAGGCTATAGCATGGTGCTCCGTATAGCAACCCGCATGTCAACAGTGGGATAGGGCTCAACGTGACAAGAGCCGATTGACTAGGCCGGTACGACTAGCCTCCCGTTTAGGCAGAAGTCAAGGCCAAAGTGGAGTGTTTCAGCCACCAGGATCCTCTTCTCCCCCGACACGGGTCTCCAAGCACGGCAAACACTTGGGATCCAAAGGACCAAAAAGTCACGAGTATTTTTAAGGACCAATCCAACATGGTACGACCTGGGTTAGCACAGCTCCTTAAAAACCGGACCAGTGAAAAGGCTGAACAACATATCTGTTGACATCAAGTCCTAATCCTGGACAAAGATGGCACCCGTCTGCTAGCCCACTCAGTCAGGGACTGAGCGGACTACCCACCTACACCACGTGGAGGCCGGTGCCGGGTAGGCTCTGTCGGGGTCACCTTCCCTTAGACCATGTTGGTTCACGGCACCTTATTTCATTCGGTGCACCCCTCTCACGAGGGACCCCCTATCCACCACCCAGGGGACGCGCCTCAACGCCATATGGTCCCAGCGCGAGGAGAGGATTGAAAACCACTGAAAAAATTTATGTGGACATTAGAAAGAGGTGTCAGCGGCTTCTTCCAGACTAATAGTCATTAGGACTGGTAACACTTCAAAATTTGAGAAATACGGCTGTTGTGCTAAATGGGGTAAGTAGTCAGATAAGGTTAACATCTCCAGTGGCTCTACTACCTGTATTATCATTTCAGCACATAATGAGCGTGACTTACTTGGCTCTCAAGTGCCCCGTGATGAAGGAGTTGAAAACCTGGTCCCCGACGGGCAGGGAACTAGCCTTCATATGTTCCAACACTTGTCTGCACACAACAAATACCTCACACCATCAACAAAACTCACTACACAGGGGTGCTGATGAGCCAAAAAGTTAGGTATCCAGCCAAGCTACAAAAATACAACAGTTAATAGCTGGAGACAAAATTCAGCAATGAGTGGCATGATTCAACATCAATGAGGTATTTCAGTTTGGCAAGCAAAACATATTTCTGAAAACAGTTTTACATACAAAATATGTGTGACTGCCATTTGATGTGAATGTCGACTATAACTCCTGACAACCAATGTTGTGTGACCTGGGCAATAGTGCAGCTTTGGATGGACAGGGCGAGTGTGACTTCCATTTGATGTGAATATGGACAATAACTGCCAACACTCGATGTTGTGTGACCTGGGCAATAGTGCAGCTTTGGATGGACAGGGCGAGTGTGAGTGGCTTGAGCTGGTGCTTCTGGCGAGTGGAAATGATCATAATTTATTACATTCAGTTTTACAGGGATTTAAGATCATTGAATCACTCACACCAGCTAGAAATGTCACTCAAGCCCTGCTGCAATCGTTCATGAAGGAACAACCACGGATATTGTCCAGCCATATTTACAGGGATTTAAGATCATTGAATCACTCTCACACCAGCTAGAAATGTCACTCAAGCCCTGCTGCAATCGTTCATGAAGGAACAATCATGGATATTGTCCAGTCATATTCAAAGTAGTGATTGCGTTTCAGCCTCAGGATGTAATAGGTTAATATGTATGTCATAACACATTACTGAGGTTTTGTTTGTACGAATGGAGACCAACAATGAATGAGAGCGCAATCATGGCAGAAAACCAGATGGTTCCATAAGCATAAACACTCCCAATATCTACAAGAGGCTTAGTTCTTCATGAGGATTCACTCCTCTTGCAGATGTCTGGAGTGTTGTCTGTCTGCCGTGATTTCACTCTCGTTCCTTGTTCATTGCAAACGAAACCTCACTAATAACAGAAACAATGGAACTAGTGAATAATGACCTGCCAATTGGAATCCCATGTACATAAAGTAATTCATTTCTTACTTTCATGCATGGTCTGTATTTTTAACATCGAGTTCTCAAATTCTAAGAAAAGGAAACAACAACTATGAACTTACGTTGCGTCAGGTATGTTCCCCTCTTCACAAAACTGGGCAAGCAGACGTTGATATGTCACCTGCAAAGGCAACAGTGTGAGTGAAACAAATGACTGCAACTTTTTCTGTTTACATGCCACATTTCCTGAAATGCGTTCAATGCATGTGGACATAGTTTTTCTTTCCCCTGTTCCGCAAGCAGCTGACAGTACTGTTTACACACACAAAGGGAAGGGGGGGTGGGGGGTGGAGGGTGATGAAGGACAGCTTGTAAGCAAATCACTTTAATCGGAAAATACAAGATACCGATGGACGCATGCACGAGGGTGTTAATGGTTTGTAAGAATACATCATCATTACGCCCACCCCTCACACACCCCATGTCACATCAAAGATGCGACATCGGGTGGGTGAGGGGCGGGCATAACGATGAATTATTCAAGATATTTTATTGTCCATTAAAGGATATTTGTCTTTGCCTGCCGAGCGTAGGTCAAGGTTAAAAACATAATATCTCAATTACAAAAGAAACAACATGGCTAAATCTCTGACTAGACAAAAATATAAAATATGAATTTTTCTTTAAAATGAATTTTTAAAAAAATACTTACCAATGGTATTACTGATAGGAATGTTACCTAGCTAGCCTAATTTTAGCCAAAATATGGTTGTGTACGTACAGGGGGGTGTTGGCAGGAGAGGGGCACCATAGACCAGGCCATAACCCGAGTAGCCTCCCCTTAGTCCCATCCGGTACGAGATTACCCGGCATACCCCAGTTTAGTTTCTTAGTGAACTAGCGGCAAGCGGGGCATTGATTGATTGAACATTGCTTAACGTCCCGACAGCAACAAGGCTTTCTCAGGACGTGCCTGCACTGCTTGTGAAAAAAAAAAAACAACAGAACATTGAATGTATGTCGCCAGCCGGTCAAATACATTAAATAAACCTAACACATGGGGCCTAAATAAAGCTAAGACCATTTAGCAACACACATCCAATATCAAGAGCTACAGGCAGTGCAGACAGTAGGGAGAGTTTTAAAAAGGCAAATACAGGTGAATGGACCTCGGGTAGACAGAAACACATGCCCCAGAATAGAGAGAAAAACCCACCCTGTGGGGCTGACCAGGGTGACCCTGGGAACTAAAAAATACCTAACCCCACCCAAGTCCCCCAGGGCAGACCCGGGTGGGGGGGCAAGCGGGGCAGGTGAGAGGGACCTTCAATACCATCGGTATTTTTTTTTTAAAATTCATTTTAACCCTTTTATTACTGATACTGCTTTTATAAAGTTCTGTATTACCCCTGCGTAGTGGGCAGTGGGCAGATGTTCACATCTGCACGGGACATAGACGACCCCGCCCTCCACGAGTCCCCTGCTGCCTTGCAGGACTGGCCGCTTGGCTGCGGAAAGGCTAAGGGAGGAAAACCCCGACATCAAAGCCCCCGTGTCTCCGGGGAAGGTTTTTGAGCCAGAGACTAGGACAAGGACAGTCTGATATAAAACCTACGACCCGAGGACCTCGATGCCACCGTCCTAGCGTACTAGGCCAAGGCAGACGAACCAAGGGTTTAAAGGGTGGGGCCAGTACTGCGCACACTGCACTCCACCAAAAAGCTCCACAGCGCAGGCTTTAGGAAACGCCCACGGACCATGACAACGACCTTTCCAAGTCCTGTAGCGATGGGCAAGGGGCGAAACGGCAGGTGAAAGATGTCACTGGAAGCCGCAGTCTCAAACCTGCATGCAGGCGGTTCAGGATATTGGTCGCCTGATGTTGACCTGGGGATGACAACGTCACTCGGCACACCCTGAACGACCAAGCAGCCTTCTCTAGGGACAGCACTGCTTGCTCCACACGGAGAGGGGCCTAGAAAAGGTGGCCTAACCAAAGCTCATCCCCTCGCAACCCCAGTTGGCTAGCCGCGGTCAACGGGCATCTTCTCCTGCGGTCAGAAAACAAGAAAAAACAATGGATCCACTTTCATGACGACCACGACCGGACTCAACGTAGCATGCTGGAACATCTGAACCATGCTCGACACAGCAGACAGCGGACGCCCTGAACGTCGCTCCGCCCTTATTGCCCATGAATTGTGGAGGTTAAACATCGACATCGCCACGCTCAGCGAAGTACGCCTCCCGGAGGAAGGCAGCCTCCAAGAACTTGGCGCTGGCTACACCCTCTACTGGTCAGGCAGGCCTGCATCAGATAGACAGCTCTCAGGCGTGGGCTTCATGGTCAAGACCCCCATTGCGACTAAGTTGGAAAACCTACCAATGGGTCACTCCGACCGCATCATGTCCATGCGCCTCCCACTGAGACACCAGCAATACGTCACCCTTCTCAGTGTGTACTCCCCAACCCTCCTGGCAGAGCCTGCAGAAAAAGACAAGTTCTACTCTGACCTGCGCAGCCTCCTGCAGAGCACCCCCGCAGACGACAAAGTCATCATCCTTGGCGACTTCAACGCCAGAGTGGACCAAGACTCTGAAGCCTGGAAAGGAGTCCTCGGCAAGCATGGCGTTGGGAACTGCAATGACAATGGCCGCCTGCTGTTGGAGTTCTGTGCAGAACAGCAACTTGTCATCACCAACACTACTTTCCAGCAAAAGGACAGTCGAAAGACCACCTGGATGCATCCTCGCTCCAAGCACTGGCACCTTATCGACTATGTCCTTGTGCGTCAGAGGGACCGCAGTGACGTCCTCCTCACCAGTGATGCCCAGTGCAGAGTGCCACACTGACCACCGCCTTGTCCGCTGCAAACTCAGGCTCCACCTCAAGCTGAAATCCAAGAAAAGAGGCCCCCTCAAGAAAAAGCTTGATGTCGCCAGCCTTCAGCGTGATGACAAGAAAGCTGCCCTTCAGACAGATTTAGAGCGCATGCTCAAAGACACAGTTGATCCAGCAGACTCCTCCCCTGAAACACTCTGGGAGCAACTGAAAACTGCTATTGTAAAATCTTCTGTGGAAGTCTTGGGCTTTGTTAGAAAGAGGAACAAAGACTGGTTTGACGAAAACGACGTGGAGATCCAGGAACTTCTAGCAAAAAAAAGAGCCGCCCACCAGGCCCACCTAGCCCAGCCTTCCTGCCCTGTGAAGAAATCTGCCTTCCGCCTCATCTGCAGCAGTCTCCAGCTCAAGCTTAGAGAGCTCCAGAACGAGTGGTGGTCAAGACTCGCACAGAGGACCCAGCTTTGCGCTGACAACGGGGCTTCTATGAAGCACTGAAAGCAGTGTATGGCCCTAGGCACCTGGTACAAAGTCCCCTGCGAAGCGCCGATGGACAGGCACTCCTCACAGATAATACCTCCATCTTGAACCGCTGGTCAGAATACTTTCAGGACCTCTTTGGCGCTGAGCGCACTGTTCAAGAAACAGTCATCCTCCAAATCCCACAGCTCCCACTAAAGGTTCAATTGGACGAACCGCCCACCGCCGAAGAGACCCTCACAGCCATCCACCAGCTCAAGAGTGGCAAAGCAGCAGGCATTGACGGAATCCCGCCAGAGATCTGGAAACATGGAGGCCCAGCACTGCACAACAAGCTCCATGACCTCTTTCTCTGCTGCTGGGAGAAAGGAACACTACCAAAGGATCTCCGTGATGCAGTCATCATCACCCTATACAAGAACAAAGGAGAGAAATCTGCCTGCTCTAATTATCGTGGAATTACCCTGCTGTCCATTGCCGGGAAAATTCTTGCAAGGCTGCTCCTGAATCGGCTGGTATCTGCCATCGCTGAAGACCACCTCCCAGAGGGCCAGTGTGGCTTCAGAGCCAACAGGAGTACCACCGACATGGTCTTTGTGCTGAGACAGCTTCAAGAGAAGTGCCGCGAGCAGAACAAAGGGCTGTACGTAACGTTTGTCGACCTAACAAAAGCGTTTGACACTGTGAGCAGGCAAGGCATGTGGCAGATCCTGGAGCGACTTGGCTGTCCCCCAAAGTTCCTAAGCATGATCGTCCAGCTCCACGAGGACCAGCAAGGCCAGGTTAGACTCAACAGTAACCTCTCAGAACCATTCCCCATTATCAACGGCGTGAAACAGGGCTGCGTGCTGGCACCAACCCTCTTCACCATCTTCTTTAGCATGATGTTGAAGCAGGCCACAGTAGACCTCGACGATGACGATGCAGTGTACATCAGGTATCGTCTCGATGGCAGCCTGTTCAACCTCAGACGACTGCAGGCCCACACCAAAACCCTAGACCAACTGATTCGTGAGCTGCTCTTTGCTGATGACGCTGCCCTTGTTGCACACACAGAGAGAGCCTTGCAGCGCATCACATCCTGCTTTGCAGATGCTGCCCAGCTCTTTGGACTCGAGGTCAGTCTGAAAAAGACAGAGGTACTTCATCAGCCGGCACCCAAGGTAGAGCATCGCCCTCCCCACATCACCATCGGCGAGTCTGAACTGAAGTCAGTACACCAGTTTACCTACCTTGGCTGCATCATCACGTCAGATGCCAAGCTGGACAAGGAGCTTGACAGCAGGCTGGCAAAAGCGAACAGCACTTTTGGGCGACTTTTCAAGCGGGTGTGGCACAATCAACAGCTGAAAACAGGCACCAAGATCAGTATGTACAAAGCTGTCGTCCTCACCACCCTGCTGTACGGTTCCGAGTCCTGGGCCCTGTACCGCAACCAACTACGACTCCTCGAACGCTTTCACCAGCGCTGCCTGCGTACCATCCTGGGCATTCACTGGAGTGACTATGTCACCAACGTCGAGGTCCTTGAACAGGCAGAAACTATGAGCATCGAGGCTTTGTTGCTGCGGACACAGCTTCGCTGGGAGGGGCACGTCTCCAGGATGGAGGATCATCGCCTACCCAAGATCACTCTGTTCGGCGAGCTTGCTACTGGACACCGTGACAGAGGGGCACCAAAGAAGAGATACAAAGACGGTCTCAAGAAGTCACTTAGTGCCTGCCAAATCGACCACCGCCAGTGGTCTTCGCTTGCTGCGGACCGTGACACCTGGCGCTCCACCATCTACAAGGCAGCCGTCTCCTTTGAGGACTCTCGCAGGGCTAACCTTAAGGACAAACGGCTCAGGAGAAAAAACAGAGTTGCCGTAACTCAGAACCCTGACCAGACCTTCCCCTACAGCCACTGCGGTCGAACCTGCCTGTCCCGGATTGGCCTCCGCAGCCACAAAAATGCCTGCAGACGACGTGGGCAAGCCCTATAGAATCTTCGTTCGTGAAGTCAAGCCAAGATTACCCCTGCATACTGAGTTTAGAGACTAAAAAAAAAAAATACCCAAATATAGTAGTGTACGGAAAAGGGTGATAGCGGAGTATGTTACACTATAAGTGTTAACGTCCTAACGTACCCTGAAAGTGTTAACGGCCGAAGGGCACGATCGGTTGATTGATTGATTGTACATTGCTTAACATCCCGACAGCAACAAGGCTTTCTCAGGACGTGCCTGCACTGCTTGTGAAAAAAACAACTAAACAGAACATTGAATGTATGTCGCCAGCCGGTCAAATACATTAAATAAACCTAACACATGGGGCCTAAATAAAGCTAAGACCATTTAGCAACACACATCCAATATCAAGAGCTACAGGCAGCGCAGACAGTAGGGAGAGTTTTAAAAAGGCAAATACAGGTGAATGGACCTCAGGTAGACAGAAACACATGCCCCAGAATAGAGAGAAAAACTCACCCTGTGGGGCTGACCAGGGTGACCCTGGGAACTAAAAAGTACCTAACCCCACCCAAGTCCCCCAGGGCAGACCCGGGTGGGGTCGAAGGGCACGATCGGGCAATGACGCAGGTTCCCATGTTGTGAATTTGTGAGCGTGCATCATTGACCATGGACCACACTGCCTGGGGCGTAAAGTACTGAATAAGTAAGGCCAAGATCGAGAAATATACCTTTTTAACGACGTAATAGGTACGGCCTGAAGGAAGATCGTTTTTTGTAAAATTTAATGGGTGACAGTAAACCACCCTTTTGACAGATTGGGTTAGTTAGTTATTTGGGTTTAACGCCGAGCAGGCGACTAAGGCCATCTCACGGCGGGATGGGTAAAAATCTGGTCAGCCAGACAAAAAGCAAGGTCTTAAGACAAGATGTAAATATAAATTAAAAATCTCAGGCTAAAATGTCGCCCATGTCTTGAAAAGAAACGTCTACAGACTCTCAAAAAGGGCAAATAAAAAAATTCACATAGTCTATGAATGCTCAGATCTTGTTAAAAATATTGCATTCTCTCAAAAAATTTAAGATTTTGTCCAGGGGGACATCCCGGAACAAAACCTTCAAGGAGTCTGCTGTGAAGTGTTTATATCTGGTGTCAATTAGGTCAGCACAATACAGCAAAAAATGTCGAACAGAAAACTGCTCATCACAGGCAAAACACCATGGACGCTCATCCTGTTTAAGTAAGTAAGAGTGCGTAACATACGTGTGCCCGATGTGGAGCCGAGCAAGTTAGTTAGTGAGTTATTTGGGTTTAACGCCGAGCAGGTGACTAAGGCCATCTCACGGCGGGATGGGTAAAAATCTGGTCAGCCAGACTAAAAGCAAGGTCTTAAGACAAGATGTAAATATAGATTAAAAATCTCAGGCTAAAATGTCGCACGTCTTGAAAAGAAACGTCTACAGACTCTCAAAAAGGGCAAATAAAAAAAATTCACATAGTCTATGAATGCTCAGATCTTGTTAAAAATATTGCATTCTCTCAAAAAATTAAAGATTTTGTCCGGGGCAACATCCCGGAACAAAACCTTCAAGGAGTCTGCTGTGAAGTGTTTATATCTGGTGTCAGTTAGGTCAGCACAATACAGCAAAAAGTGTCGAACAGAAAACTGCTCATCACAGGCAAAACACCATGGACGCTCATCCTGTTTAAGTAAGTAAGAGTGCGTAACATATGTGTGCCCGATGTGGAGCCGAGCAAGGACAGTCTCCTCACGGCGGCTGCCGCAGCGGAAAGGTAGACTGTCAGACAACTTAGGAAGAGCTTCATGAAGCTTGTTCCCTTCCTCTTTGTCCCACTCGAACTGCCACTCGCGGGCTATGTACGCACTAATAACAGGTTGAAAATCACTGTAGACAGTCTGTTAGTTAGTTAGTTATTTGGGTTTAACGCCGAGCAGGCAACTAAGGCCATCTCACGGCGGGAAGGGTAAAAATCTGGTCAGCCAGACTAAAAGAAAGGTCTTAAGACATGTAAATATACCTTAAAAATATGTCAGGCTAAAATGTCGCACAGGTCTTTAAAGAAAACGTCGGAAGACTCTCAAAAAGGTCAAAATAATAGAAACATCATAATCTATAAACGCTCAAATCTTATTAAAAATATGGCACTCTCTCAGAAAACTGAAGATCTTGTCCGGGGGCACATCCCGGAACAAAACCTTCAAGGAGTCTGCTGTGAAATGTTTATACCTTGTGTCGATTAGATCAGCACAAGACAACAAAAAGTGTTGAACAGAGTACTGCTCGTCGCAGGCATAACACCATGGACGCTCCTCCTGTTTAAGTAAATAAGAGTGCGTAACATACGCGTGCCCGATGTGGAGCCGAGCCAGGACAGTCTCCTCACGGCGGCTGCCGCAGCGATAAGGTAGACCGTCGGACAACTTAGGAAGGGCTTCATGCAGCTTGTTAGCTTCCTCTTTGTCCCACTCGGACTGCCACTCACGGGCTATGTACGCACTAGCCACATGTCTAAAATCACTATAAACAGTCTGTGTGTCAGGGACAGGGTCATTGCGGGCATCGTTGGCAGCAGAATCTGCGATCCTGTTGCCTTCGATGCCCACATGCCCTGGCACCCAAATAAAAATGATATCATAATATTCCTTCATCAAGTCCGCGTGGAGCTCTCTGATCTGCACCAGCAGTGGGTGGTCATTTCCCGTGCCCTGAAGGGCCTGCAGGGCAGAAAGAGAGTCAGACAGAATCAGGAAGTTCCTTTCTCTAGATCGATAAGCATGCTTGAGTGCCAGCAGAACCGCCTGCAGTTCCGCACTAAATACAGATGAGTGGTCTGGGAGGCGGTGCTTAAATGGGCGTCTAGGATGGCGAGAGGATACTGCGGCCGCAGCCACTCTCCCATCCTCAGACTTGGACCCATCGGTATAGATGCGACAATAGCCAGGAAAAATTGAAAGCAGTTCATTGAGGCTCTGTTGGTATATGGCTGGTGGAATAGAGTCTTTCTTGTGGGCAGTCAAGTCCAGCAAGATGTCAGGAACTGGTAAGAGCCAAGGTGGAGTGATGTGTTGCAGGGATTCCGAAACTCTGTCCAGGTCCAATCCGGCCGCCTGCAGATGAGGTCGGACACGGAAAGAAAGTGGACGGACAGCTCCTGGATGGGTATCGTAAATCTCTGCAAACGATGGTTTAAAAACACAATCATAGGCAGGATTGTCTGGATGGGCCTTCAGTTTCAGAACGTAGCTGAGCATGAGGCGGATGTGGCGGAGCTTGAGAGAAGGCTCCCCTGCCTCGGCATACAGACTAGGAACTGGAGACGTCCTGAAGGCCCCAAGACATATCCGCAGACCCTGATGGTGAATTGTGTTCAGACGCTGTAGCACAGACTTGGAAGCTGAGCCATACACCACAGAGCCGTAATCCAGTTTGAACCGAACAAGGGCCCGGTACAGACGAAGTAAGACAGTACGGTCCGCACCCCAGTCAGTACGACCGACGACACGAAGAATGTCGAGAGCCTTCTGACAAGAGGTTCTAAGGTAATTAATATGGTTGCGGAAGGTAAGTCTTTTGTCAAAAATGACCCCCAGAAACTTTGCCTCCTCGGCCACCTTAATTGGCACTCCAGTTAGTTAGTTAGTTATTTGGGTTTAACGCCGAGCAGGCGACTAAGGCCATCTCACGGCGGGATGGGTAAAAATCTGGTCAGCCAGACTAAAAGCAAGGTCTTAAGACAAGATGTAAATATAGATTAAAAATCTCAGGCTAAAATGTCGCACATGTCTGGAAAAGAAACGTCTACAGACTCTCAAAAAGGGCAAATAAAAAAAATTCACATAGTCTATGAATGCTCAGATCTTGTTAAAAATATTGCATTCTCTCAAAAAATTGAAGATTTTGTCCGGGGGAACATCCCGGAACAAAACCTTCAAGGAGTCTGCTGTGAAGTGTTTATATCTGGTGTCAATTAGGTCAGCACAATACAGCAAAAAGTGTCGAACAGAAAACTGCTCATCACAGGCAAAACACCATGGACGCTCATCCTGTTTAAGTAAGTAAGAGTGCGTAACATATGTGTGCCCGATGTGGAGCCGAGCAAGGACAGTCTCCTCACGGCGGCTGCCGCAGCGGAAAGATAGACTGTCAGACAACTTAGGAAGAGCTTCATGAAGCTTGTTCCCTTCCTCTTTGTCCCACTCGGACTGCCACTCGCGGGCTATGTACGCACTAATAACAGGTTTAAAATCACTATAGACAGTCTGTGTGTCAGGGACAGGGTCACTGCGGGCACTGTTGGCAGCAGAATCTGCGATTCTGTTGCCTTCGATGCCCACATGGCCTGGGACCCAAATAAAAATGATGTCATAATATTCCTTCATCAAGTCCGCGTAGAGCTCTCTAATCTGCACCAGCAGTGGATGGTCTGTTCCCGCGCCCTGAAGGGCCTGCAGGGCAGAAAGAGAGTCAGACAGAATCAGGAAGTTCCTTAACGCAATCAATAAGATCTATAGAGATGTGAAAAATGTCACCGACAACACTTGGAATGTCATTTCGCATTATTTTGAGGAAAGGAAACAGTTCGTAAAGAACTTCGCGCAGCTAGGGCAAGAATTAAAAATAGTTATGGATACCTATAATGGAATATCTGAGTCCTTTGCGGAATACAATACGCTGTATGGCCGAAGGAGAAGATCACTAATTCCGTTTGTAGGTAGTGCCCTCAATTTCCTTTTTGGTACTGTTTCTGAATCGGATTTGAGAGCCGTGCAAGACAATGTACAAGTCCTAGCAAACAATCAACAAGAGTTGGCACATGTAGTGGACGAAAGTCTGACCATAATTAATGCATCACGTGTCGAGATTTCGGAAAACAGACGCACGCTTAATCAGTTAATGGAAGGTGTGACGCAACTCGATCAAAAGATAACATAACGGAGGAAATGCAAAAGCAGGTCTACGAGTTAGAAACGTTTATTTTGACGTATCTCCAATGATTGTACATTGCTTAACGTCCCGACAGCAACAAGGCTTTCTCAGGACGTGCCTGCACTGCTTGTGAAAAAAAAACTAAACAGAAAATTGAATGTATGTCGCCAGCCGGTCAAATACATTAAATAAACCTAACACATGGGGCCTAAATAAAGCTAAGACCATTTAGCAACACACATCCAATATCAAGAGCTACAGGCAGTGCAGACAGTAGGGAGAGTTTAAAAAAGGCAAATACAGGTGAATGGACCTCGGGTAGACAGAAACACATGCCCCAGAATGAGAGAAAAACCCACCCTGTGGGGCTGACCAGGGTGACCCTGGGAACTAAAAAATACCTAACCCCACCCAAGTCCCCCAGGGCAGACCCGGGTGGGGGGACGTATCTCCAAATTGATTTGGTCATTGAAGAAGTCAAACAAATGATTCAACGCCTGACGATATATTTTGAACATCTTCAACTTCAGTTGAACATGTTATCTCTCGGCCGTTTGGCTCCGAGTACGATCACTCCGCATAACCTTCGAAAATTGTTAACGGAGATTGATTTACGATTAGAGTCTCCCCTACACCTGCCTGGGGATCCCAAGAAAGAGTTGTGGAAATTTTATCAATTTCTTACTTGTACAACGATTTTGGAAAATTCACGAATTCTAGTAATTGTACCTATACCACTGCTCGATTTTAATGAGAAATTTGAAATTTATAAGGTACACAACTTGCCAGTACCATTAGTAACAGGAGATTCAAGTCGGCCTGTGCCAGAATCTATGACGGCCCAGTATGACTTGGAATCGACAACGATAGCAGTAGATGCGCAACGCACACGGTTCGCGTTCCTCACGGAGGCTGAACTTGAAGCCTGTTCCAAACCTCTGATAGGATTCTGCGCCATTAGAAGTGCAATATACCCTATGAATATTATTCAGTTCTGTATTACGGCTCTATTCTTAAATAATACAGACGTAATTGCAACGCACTGTCAAACAAAGGTCAAATTAGGTACAGTGTTACCTATGGCAAGGTACATAATGGAGGGGATCTGGGTTATTAGTACCCACAGCCCGTTAAAGGTCAGTATTAGCTGTCACGGTAAGGGGGTCACGTACCAACAGGTCAACCCACCTTTATCGCTCATTCGTCTCAGGGAGTCGTGTACAGCTACTAGTGATAGATTGATGTTAACACCATACTACCAACAAGAGAGCCAGTACCAGGTAGAAGACAGCTTGTTAGGATGGCTCGAAAATTATGCGTTTTCAAATATAACGCTATGGCAACCATTTTATAATGCCTTACCAACTTATGACCCCATCTCTCTGCCAAAGGAGTTAGGGGAAATCAAGGAAATGCCAATGGACCACTTGATTGCTCGCCTTCGGAGCATGCGATTTGCGACACCAGAACAAGGGTGGGCATGGTGGATATATGTTGTCATTGGATTAATAGTGGTGACTGTCATACTAATTATAGTCAGGGTTGGGTATAGACGTTATAAAGAAAAAAACTAGCTCATGGTTTGGCCCCATACTGTCAAGACTCGGGAAGGGTAAACGTAGGGTCACGGAGCCTACGTTGACTTCGGCGGCTGTGAATTCAGCGGACGTGCCCGACGTCAAAAGAGTGAAGGACTCTACGCCGATGCTGGAGGACGGAGTAATATAATAATATAATAATAATGTGTATTTATATAGCGCTTAATCTTACTCAAAAGCTCTAAGCGCTTTACAATCTGTACACAAAAATAAAATACAATGACATATGCACATAACAAACAAAGCACAATGCCCGAACACACCACTTTTACAATAAACTAAACAACAATACATACATAATAATTTATATTCTAATTAACATTCAGTCTAAACAAGGAGGATTGCAGAACTACAACTAAGGCATCAAACACTGGCAGTTATTCAAAGTAAAGCTTGAAGAGGTGAGTTTTCAACGACTCAGGGAGTCGTGTACAGCTACTAGTTACTCCCAGACTCGAACATTGTGAAATTTTACCCGTCGCTAGGGTGAAGAAGTACTATGATTTGGATGTGGACACTCATTGGCGTAATGTCGCCAGACAATTAGTTGTAATATTATGTTTTAATCAGAGTGACTATATCCTATTTTGATACATCTTTTTACAAAAGAATAAGTTGTATGTGCAGAATTATTATTATGTTTAATTGTGGGAAGTTAATGTATTATGAATGATTATGTAATGAAAAAAAAGACGAATCTTATGAATTAAGATTCCTTTTTTTTCTGGTAAGATGGGGAGGAATGTTACACTATAAGTGTTAACGTCCTAACGTACCCTGAAAGTGTTAACGGCCGAAGGGCACGATCGGGCAATGACGCAGGTTCCCATGTTGTGAATTTGTGAGCGTGCATCATTGACCATGGACCACACTGCCTGGGGCGTAAAGTACTGAATAAGTAAGGCCAAGATCGAGAAATATACCTTTTTAACGACGTTAATAGGTACGGCCTGCAGGAAGATCGTTTTTTGTAAAATTTAATGGGTGACAGTAAACCACCCTTTTGACAGATTGGGGGCCAAAAGCGATGTTTGTAATAACAAGGCCGGGTTCCCTAAATGGGTATATATTGTGGAGAGCTCAGAACGAAGAAGAGGGAAAACAAGAGCTCAGGAGAAGAAGAGCTCTGACGAGAGAGCTCAAGACAGAAAGCTCCGATTGTTGATTTCGCTACTAGATTGGTCCTGCCCAATCTAGTAAGGAGAACCATGTACCTGAAATAAAAGAATCTTCTGGAAACTCACTCTTGTCTGGCTGCGTCTTCCATCATACACCCCTTGCGTTTGGCTGTAGGGTAACAAGTACCCATCCACCGCAGATACCCATAACCTTATATTGCTGTGACGGGCTTTGGAAGGGCTACACATTGACGTCATATGTAAGGGTCGTGTGGTTGATTTGGTGGCACACAGGTGCAAATACATGTATGTGACTGTAGCAGAGGAGCCCTCTGCTAACGCTATCGCTAGTTACTACCAGCGAGTCAGAGTTCAGTGGTTTAGTGCACGCTGGGCGCACTGTGAGCGAGAATTTTGCTGACTTAGCTAGTTAGTGTGTAGCGGACTACACGCGCGAAGCTGTGACGTAGTTTCCGGACCCAGAGGCTGGGAGCCTATATAAAGCGGCCGATTCTCAGTCTCGTCGGTGGTTGTGCATAATGATCACCCTCCCCTTTCCCCCTGTGAGCGGTTGTGAATAATGATCTCTCACATTCCAGTCCCTTTCCCCCTGTGAGCGGTTGTGAATAATGATCTCTCACACTTCCCGGCCCTACCCCACGAGGCGGTTGTGAATAATGATCACCTCGAGCCACCCCGACCCTACCCCACGAGGAGGTTGTGAATAATGATCACCTCGAGCCACCCCGACCCTACCCCACGAGACGGTTGTGAATAATGATCATCTCGAACCACCCCGGCCCTATCCTATAGGGACAGTAGTGTTTCGGTTTAGTTCACCCAAATAGGGTTTAGGATGCGTTAGGACAGCGCGTAGGTTTTATTGGCAAGTGCGTATAGGTGTTAGGCCTAGGAGCTAGGTTCGCTAGGAATCGTATTCATCGTTGTAGGTGTCAGGCATAGGAGATAGGTTTGCTAGGTATCGTGTCGGAAGGTATAGGTGTTAGGCCTAAGGTGTTTTAAGGTTATTGGCACTTGCACTGGTTCGACTAATTTTGATTATGTTGTAGAAGGGAGGTATGTGGGCTCTTTCTCACGCACTCACACCCTGGGGTTCGCTTCCGTGAGGGTTGAGAAGAGGCTTAATTGAAGAACATCTTTTTATTCACAGCATCAAATCAAGGCTCTTAATCAATGCCTTTAAGTCAATGATGCCACCCTTAGCAAAGTGTCAAAGGTGGATAACATCAAGGTAGACTGAATGTCATTGACCAGATGCAGTCAAGTAACAAAACTGCTGTGTTTGACTGCCCAAAAATGTTACAGCAGCTATAGGTGAATACAGTTCAGTCAAAGCTGACTGAAAAACTCATGACAGAACTTACCGCCCAAGATGCACTGGATTTTTGGAGCACTTATAGCTACATGCTGTCCAAACACAGAGTCAGGCAGCAATACTTATACATTAGGCTAGAGCTAGGAACGATATACATCTATGCTTCCACTGACTAAACTGTTCTAACTTACAGTGAAGCCTGTCTGGTATGCAGTGCAGTCTATCCACAACCACCTTATAAAACAAGACAACGGAATGAAGTAGATCAAGTTAAAAGAGAAAAAAGATCTAAGAAGACAATACTACTAGGAATTAACAACCTATTTGGCTTTATCCATTAAATTAACATTTATTTACCTTACAAATCATAATCAGTGGAAAATATAGACTAAACACTTCCATTCCTCTATTTAACCGCATGATCAAAGATCACTCTACCACATTCACCCCTGCCAAGTGAAATGACGTCCTCGGCATTTCCGTTTAAGTACTAACTAATTAAATGGTTAACGTTACAAAACCATGGACAATATAATAGGAACAAAATAGAAAAGAAAATGATACAGGAAATATGACTATTGCAACACAAAACTCAAAGTATCCACTAAGTATACGCCCGACTTTGGCATGACATTCTGCGCCATGGTAAGCTAGGCTCGGTACACTGGATGTAAGAAGTTATGGTGAAGTGTGAATGAACTACCAAAGAAATATTAATTATACTCACGAGCTTATCACAACATTAATTCGAGAGAAACTATGACTCTTTAAATCAACTAATCTGGTATCCGAGTGAAAACAAAGTAAAGTCCGGGCATGGTTTTAAGTACTATTCCCATGTTAACGCTATGCTAGACCTACTGAGTTAAGATGGATGATACAGTTTCAGACAATCTTTCAGGATCCATCTGTACCTCTCCACTCTTAATCAGGTCTGATAGAAAAACTATTTTCCTTTTCCATTCTGGTCCAACAGGTTGTTGTGCCATAGCATACTCACCTGTAGTCTGCCAGGTAGGAGGCCTTCGATGTCTACTAGAAACGCGAAGAACCGCCTGTTCTTGCTCCTGATTTGGACTTGTGTCCTCTTCATTGTCTCTAGTAGTTCCTTCCTCCTGTGTCCGACCACTTGTCTCATCTGTGGACGTGCTCAGCTCTCCACCTTCAACACTCACGGTGGACTGGTGGTCGTCACCACTCAAGCTGGCTTCCCCGTCATCCACAACAGCTCCTTGAGCGTCCTCAGAGGGTTGTGATGACATCTCCTCAGCTTGCTTATCATCCTCCTCCTCTCCTGCAGCGAGTTTAACTGCTGGGTCAGAACTCTGGAGTTCAAGCTGCACTTCTACGATGACCGAGTCTGACTCGTCACCTTCCTCTGAGTATGCTGTCAGATCACGTGTAGTCTGTTCCTGTTCCTGCTTGGCTGCCTTGCTCCTGGCCCGTGGTGCCGGAACTGGCCGTGGCCTGCCTGTCACTGTCTCATTTCTGTCACTTGATGCCGCGGCAATGGGCAAGAGATGATTCCGGTGAAGGGTTCTCTTACGACTTGCATCTCCCTCTTTGTGTATCCTGTACACGGGAACACCTTCATTTGGTTGGGAACTGACAATGTAGATATCCTCTTCCCATTTGTCTGAGAGCTTGTGCTTGCCCTCGAAGGCAAGTATGCGGACGAGCACTCTGTCTCCTTTCTGTAAGGTTGCTCCTCGCCCTTTGATGTCATAGTGCTCCTTCTGACGTCGTTGAGCCCCATCCGCTGTACTGGCCGCAACTTTGTAGGCTTCCTGAAGGCGCGTCTGTAGATCAGTGACATAGCTGCTGTAGTCTTTAGCGTTCTTTCCTCGTTCCAGCCCGAATACTAGATCGATGGGTAACCTTGCCTCTCGTCCAAACATGAGGAAATATGGAGAGTGACCGGTGGACTCGTGTCTTGTGCTGTTGTAGGCGTGGACTAGAGGTGCTACTGATTTATGCCACTGCACTTTCCGCTCTGGCTCCAGAGTGCCTAGCATCCATAGCAAGGTTCTGTTGAAACGCTCGGTCATCCCGTTTCCCATTGCGTGATATGGCGAGGTCCTGCTCTTGTCAATACCGGCCAGCTGACAAAGATCTTTGATGACACGACTCTCAAAGTTTGCGCCTTGGTCTGAGTGGAGCCTTCTGGGGAATCCATAATGCACTATGAAGTTGTTGAAAAGTGCGTCTGCTGTTGTCTTGGCGGTCTGATTTCGAGTCGGTATGGCTTGGGCATATCTCGTGAAGTGGTCGGTTATCACAAGGATATGCTGAAACCCACTGGAAGACGTCTCCAGGCTCAAGAAATCAATGCAAACTAGCTCCATGGGCTGACTGCTGCTGATGTTGACTAACGGGGCCTTCTGTCCAACAGCTTTCCGGCGTAAACATCGGGGGCAGTTCTTGCACCAGTCTTCAATCTGACTTGCCATCCGAGGCCACCAGAATCGCTCCTTTTCCAGTGCAGTCGTGCGGTCCCGGCCTGGATGGCCAATGTCATCATGAATCCCTTGCAGAGCGCGTTTGATGAATGCGGCAGGCAAGACTAACTGTGACTGCACCACTCCGTCGATTGTCGTCTCCTTGTACAGTGCTCCACGCTGCAGCCGAAAATGTTGCCAGTGTCGGTACATCGCTGAGTGCTCAGGCGTGCTAGGGAAGTCTTGTCATCGAGGAATGCGCTTATTCCTGATGAGCCTCAGCCACAGACCTAT
>BTPG01000004.1:1083534-1166579 GCA_036245525.1 Semisulcospira habei | reverse complement strand
AAGGCCTCTTCCTCTTCATCTCCCCACATCCATGGCTTCTGGACATGCGGCTTTCGCTTCCCTCGCTGTTTCTTGGTTGGTACAGGCATGAGGACTGTCAGGGGCGCAGTGATCTTGGCGAAATCTTTAACAAACTTGCGGTAATAACCTGCAAACCCCAGAAACCTCCTTACTTCCTCTGGTGTTGTCGGTGTAGGCCAATCTCTTATGGTTTCGGTCTTTGCGGGGTCTGGTTCGATACCATCACATGACACAGCGTGGCCAACATAGACCACCTTGGCCTTAAAGAGATGACATTTCTTGGGTGCTAGCTTGAGACCAGCCTCACGCAGCCGTTGAAACACCAGCCGCAGGCGTTCTATGTGTTCCTGGTATGTCCGAGCGAATATGATGATGTCATCCAGGTAGATGAGACATATCCGCATGTGGTACTCTCCTAAAATGTCTTCCATGAGTCGCTGATAGGTAGCGGGTGAATTCGTCAGTCCGAATGGGAGGCGATTGTACTCGTAGAATCCGAGTGTACCGACGGTGAATGCAGTACGCTCTTTGTGTTTCTCGGCGATTTCAACCTGGTAGTAGCCGCTTTTCATGTCCAGGACACTGTAGTACTGTGATCCAGATAAGCAGTCCAGGATTTCTTCTATCCTTGGCAAAGCATAGGAGTCGCGTATAGTCCTGCTATTCAGCTGTCGAAAGTCCGTGCACAGACGAAGGCGTCCATCTTTCCTTCGTGCTAAGACGATATTTGAAGACCATGGGCTGTAGGACTTGCGGATAATTCCACCTGCCAGGAGCTGCTGTATGTGTGAGCGGACTTCATCCAACATCGATGGTGGTATCATGCGATGTTTCTGCTTGAAGGGGCGGTCGTCGCTGAGTTCGATCCGGTGGCGCACCCTTGAAGCTAAACCTACATCCTCCTCGCTTTTGGAAAAGATGTCCTCATACGCGGTTATCAGATCCTGTGCCTCCTTCAACTGATCCGGTGTTAAGTTGTCAGTGTCTATCTCAACGAGTGAAAGCAAATTTTCCTGCACCTCTTCAGGTAGATCCTCCAGCTCTGTGATGTCCACTGGCTGAACCTCACATAGCAGAGCCCTGGGTTCAAATGAGACTGTACGGGTGGACGTGTTTGATAGGGTGACCTCAACTGGACTCGTCTCATTGTAAGCGTAGCTAATGAGGGTCGGATTAAGGTCGACGTCCGGGTCTACATCAGGATGGGGCTGGAGAAGGGCACACGTGCGATGGTATGGCTGCGACTTGTCTACCCTTCCCCTCAAGGTGACTTGTTCGTTAGGGTGAAGTATCACACGTCTCTTCTCTGCCGATCGCACCACTGCTATCCTGTTGCAGTTCCTCGATAGTTGTTTCTCCTGAAGCGTGATGCTTTTCAGTGCCAGTTGCCAGGATGTCTGTCTGTCCGGGGTTTGTGTACAGCAATCATCAGTGCGCTGAGTACAGCTGTCCTTCACTCTGTTTAGGAAGTTAGTACCCAACAGAATCGGAGTCGCAGCACTGTAGTCAGTCCCTGGCACGACGAGCAAAAGACAGGGGTGTACGGTGCTGCTGAGTCCTGTGGCAATCACATCCGCTTTAATGTAGCCAGAGTATGGTAGCGTCTCTCCATTAGCGCACTCAATCCGTAGTAGGTGTTCAACCTTTTGAAGTTCCAGGTGGGTTAAGTGTTTCGCATAGAAATCCTGTGTCACAGTCGATACGGATGATCCTGTGTCTAACAGTGCAGATGTTGCAACACCTTCAACTTGGATTCCTGCTTCGTTAGGCTGACCCACAAGATCATCCAATGTCTCATGGTCCATATTTTGGTATACCTTTAGTTGGGGCTGGTACTGGCGGCCGCGCGTCTGCCCCTGCTCGCGGGCCCCTAGTGAAAATCCTGTTTCAGATGGTCAAGTCGTACTCTGCAGCCGATCCGCAGATGACCATACTGCCCACAATGGAAACATCGAGGTCCTCTTGGGTCAGACTCTGCAGTTCGTCGGCGATATAAACCTCCAGCGCTTGATCCTCCGCGTGGTTGATTCTGGTGTTGAGTCCTGTTATCTGGTCCTGAAGTCTGCAGGTCACTTGGTCTGTCTCTGCCCACTGTTCCAACCTTGTTCCTGTCCAATTGGAGCTCTTTCACTGCGGCAGTCAGTTGGCGTAGGGCTTCTCTCACTTCCTCCAGTTCCGACGTCTCGTCCGAGTCGGACATTGTATCGAGGGGGGATCTATCTACGGTGTAAACCCACTTAGGTATCACTAGAGTTTAGAACTGCAAAACAGAACTATGAACCAGCTCCAAATTCTAAGATGAGCTGTGAGTGAATAGCAAAAAAAACCCAAACCCTTCAAAGCTGGCTCTGTATCATCCACCTCTATACTCACCAGGCTATTTCGTTGGTGCTTATCCAAAGTCTAAACCACCTGCACATAACTGTTAAACCACAAAATGTGTTTCCAGTCTGAAGCTATATTTACAAGTAACCATACCGCCTGATGCTTGATGCTTATGACTGAAGAGCTTAAGCGCATGGGGCAAAACAGCAAGCCAAAGTCCAACTCTTCAAATAAAACACTGAAATCAGTCACAAGAACTTAACTGATGATCTCAAAATATATGCTAGATCAAAAGAACATGTTCAGAAAAAAATGATCACACGATCTAGCACAAAAACCCGTAGATGTTTGCTCGTGCTAGGAAACGCATACCACACACTCACTGTACTTATCACATTACCAGGTACAGCGTGCTCGTCAGTCTCATTTTTTCTGAAAGAAGAGAAACAGTTGCTGAACTGAAGTATGACTCAACAGCTGATTTTGGAAGTAGAGGAAATATCGTGCACGAAATGAGCGCCAATTTATATCGAGCTATGACATGAGACTGGGCTTTTCCTTTTTTTTCTAAGTCCAAAAGCTGTGAAACATTGTGATAAATAAGCTAAGTATCCAGTCTCGTGCTAATGTGACTCAACTGCTTTTATTCTCTCTCGCCCTGTCTTTTCTTTTCAAGTAAAAACAGACCGACGAACGCACATGACACTGCTTTGCATAATCAGGCTAACCAACGCATGCACAACTAAATGAATACAAGGAATACGGCATAAGTGATCAGTCAAAACAACGCAAAAGAAAAAAACAATTCTTTTCTTTTGGTTCGCCCTGACCGGTGAACACACTAACTAACACACTGACTAACGACTTATCACACTAACCATCACATGTGTAATAGCTTATCACACTAACCATCACATGTGTAATAGCATATAAGACATAACCAGTCAACAAACCTTTGGGACTAGTTCAAATTAAATCCGAAAGTAAGGACTGTTATGAAAACTATCAGCTAACTCATGGCGAAGTCTAGAACAAGAGCAGCATCCAATTCCTAGAGATGTGGGAATTGCAACATCAAATATCAAAGCACCAATTGTCAGAAAACTGTTTGTCACAGACTCAAAAAAAACAAAAAGAAAAACATTTACATTTCTTTCAAAGACATATAACGTTTGCAATGTTCTCTTACAGTTTATGTTGCTGCAGTTATTCACACTATGTCAGCAAAAGAATATTAGCAAATATAATGTGAGAACAAAACTGAATGTAAACAATACTTAAAATAAGTTACATGCCAACTAACCCTGTAACCCAAGAGAGGTCATCCGGACATCCATCAGTGCAGCTGCGTGATGTCATCTGGGAGTAATGTCTGAGTCTTTCTCTGTAGAGTTTAGCAGCACAAGTGTCAATATGCCGTCTCCAAGTAAAATCTATCAGAGACTTATATTCCGTAGAGCTGAGCAGCACAATAAGTGTCACTATATGAACACTGCACAACTCCAAGAGCACCGTCTGTGATGAATCACTTGACCAGGGAAAGCACGAACATCCGCCACCATATCACCTCTCAGCTGGTTGATGTCGCCATTCTCCCACGCCAGGTAGATCGACCCCGTCACACTCCTCCTCACTGGTAATTCTGCAGGTTGGAGCCGTCACGGACGTCGGTCGCCACACCGTCGCGGTCAGTCAGTTGATCCACGCCACCGCCGTCGTCCGACGTCAGCAACTTAGGCACAGTTCGGCGCCTCTTTTCCCCCTGAAGCACAGATGCTGACGTTGCAGTCACTTGGCTGATAAGGCAGTTCAGCTCCTCTTCTCTCCCTCAGCACAGAAGATCGTTGGGCGCCATTGTTGTACAGGTCACGTTGGGCGCCATTGTTGTAGAAGGGGGGTATGTGGGCTCTTTCTCACGCACTCACACCCTGGGGTTCGCTTCCGTGAGGGTTGAGAAGAGGCTTAATTGAAGAACATCTTTTTATTCACATCATCAAATCAAGGCTCTTAATCAATGCCTTTAAGTCAATGATGCCACCCTTAGCAAAGTGTCAAAGGTGGATAACATCAAGGTAGACTGAATGTCATTGACCAGATGCAGTCAAGTAACAAAACTGCTGTGTTTGACTGCCCAAAAATGTTACAGCAGCTATAGGTGAATACAGTTCAGTCAAAGCTGACTGAAAAACTCATGACAGAACTTACCGCCCAAGATGCACTGGATTTTTGGAGCACTTATAGCTACATGCTGTCCAAACACAGAGTCAGGCAGCAATATTTATACATTTAGGCTAGAGCTAGGAACGATATACATCTATGCTTCCACTGACTAAACTGTTCTAACTTACAGTGAAGCCTGTCTGGTATGCAGTGCAGTCTATCCACAACCACCTTATAAAACAAGACAACGGAATGAAGTAGATCAAGTTAAAAGAGAAAAAAGATCTAAGAAGACAATACTACTAGGAATTAACAACCTATTTGGCTTTATCCATTAAATTAACATTTATTTACCTTACAAATCATAATCAGTGGAAAATATAGACTAAACACTTCCATTCCTCTATTTAACCGCATGATCAAAGATCACTCTACCACATTTATGTTGTTTGTTTTATTATGAATGCTTTTCTGGTACAAATAAATCTTGGAACCTTACTTCTATCTTATGATGCTCAGCGGCTAGAGTGAGAGCGAGACTGAGACTGTGCGTGTGTACGTGCGAGAGGTTTGTGTGTGTGTACGCCCGTGCATGTATGACGGTGTGACTGATCGTGCGAGCGCACGTTACTAGCAGCTCAGTAGGAACGATAACAACAAGTCCAGTCAAAATAGGGTTTTTCTGGATACTGTGGTCGGTCCATTGCGCAAGCAACTTTGGCTTTTTGAACACAACGCGAGGCAAGAGTAAACACTGACGGATTTCAGTTGTGCGCATGCGAGACTAGAGTAGATTTATCTACTCTCCACTGCAATCTCCAGTCCTTCCCTAGACCACAAAAGGAATTCGGACTTAAACTCTGTAGGCACTTGAGTACTGTATTAGATGGGCAGTTTTTGTCTATCTGATAAACTAGTTAAGTCGCCTACACCGAGTCACTGAGTCCGGTTACAAAAATTGGTGCCGTGACCAGGATTGTTGTTTGACCAGGATTGTTGTTTGACCAGGATTGTCATTTGATTAGAATTGTTGTTCGATTAGATAGTTTGACCAAGATACTTCGTTGGAGGAAGGTAGTTAGTGCTGTGAGTTTAAGACTATGTGCTGTGCCAGCGGCAGACTAGCTGTGTCGCTGTCGACACATCTTTTCCGTTTGCGTGGTACCGGTGCTGGCAGGGAGCGTTTTCATTAGTACCAGTCGTGAGATTTTTAGTAGTGGAAACATTCCGAGTTTGAAGTTGGTTCTAGTTTGGTTTAGCGATTCGTGTTGTAGTCTGTCTGTGTGGGAAACGCAGTTGAACAAGCGACGTTTTTACTACACAAATAGTGAGGTTCAGTCTACAAGATGGGTGCAGTCTTAGGATTCCTTAGGCTTCTTGTTCCAAGCTGGTTGGTGTCAAGTAGTCCTAAAAGTCAGGATGGTAGAAGAAGGAGTAAGCCTAGAAGGTCATGCTTAGGAAAATGAAGATGAGCAATGCATGCAACGGACTAGAAGACAGGCAACCGGCACACAGTTTACCGTGAAGACAACGCAAATCTGTTGCAAATGACACGTCTTTCAACTGTTCTAACTCATGCAAAGTACTTTTGCGAAAATTATGGTTCAGGCCAGCGATCATCGTATACAGCCACTACGCTATGCACTACTCAAAATGTCAGATAGATTTACCTTGCGATCTCAGTGGGTCCTGAAATGGGATGATGCGTCAATGGTAATCCAGTGTTAGACAGACGGAAAGTTCTTGGGTTAATGTAATCTCCACACGTAGTTGATTTCGGAGGCAGTGAAAATGTTCGAAATAATTCACAGTTCATATGCAGGGTTAGCGCCGGGCAGTGTCAGTTGCACACTTTGTATACGTGAAGTTGTCTTTAGCATTCCACTAAATCTTATAAAATCGGAAGAGCAATCCGGCCACTTTACTAAATCTTACAAATCGGATGGGACACTGACCCACAGTGAAAATAATAAACACTCTTAATGGTGATCAAATAGCTATTTTGATAGGCGTAAATTAGATAAACACAGAACAGCCGGTGCAGGCTAAAATGTATCAGTCTCAAGACAATTTATTTCACAGAGAGACTGAGTCCTGCGTGTACTTGTTACCGGCGGCTCTCTACACATTCCCTTCAGATGTTTGTCTTCTTCATCTGTACATACGTCAATACCATGAAAAGCAGAAAGATCGTCTACATAATCAACACACAGTTTAAAGTGTTATAGTCCGTCTTTCCTTTGCCTTTTACTCGCTCTGCACGGCAAATCCTGCACAAACTACTCAATCGTTCCATGTGGTTTGAACTTTAGGAATATTGTGTGTCAGACTCCATTCTAAATGTCGGCGAAATACACTCACATGCTGGTCTATAAAACGTTCTATAAATAATCACAGGTAAATCTATCCAGTAAAAGAAAAGCACTTACTTGTAGCACTATGTTACACTAACACATATCACTCATTGAAAATCCAAACAAAAGTATTTTGAAAGCACAGTCAAGGTTTAAAGCCTGCACAAATTTGGCACTCTGCCCACATAAAATAGTAAGCGTAAAGAAGGCCTACTATAAGGCGGTACCAGACGCCCATCGGAATGCGAGTAACTAGGTCAGCTCGCCACTTGATATGCTAGCGCGGCACTCGCTAACTAAATGTGTCGGTTTGTAGAAGAACTGAACAGCCGTGCACACACAGGTGTCAAAAATACAAAAAGTAACTGAAAAAGATCCACTATTATATACACCTTGATTGTTCATGTTTACGCATACACTATGTATTACCTGTGTGTGGTACAAAACAAAACAGTTGTTGTCATTACAACAAAGGTACACATCACATTTCCGGCACATAACAGTTTTGCACCTCTTGCAAGGGTTGTTCGCATAGCTAATCCCTGGGTTTGCGTCTCTGTAGCGGGTGTGTCGCTTGTAGCACAGAGCACATCCATGGTCATGGCCCTCCCCTTTGACAGGTAAATGGTCAACTCGGTCAAGGCAAATCTCGTTGCTGGCGGCAGAGCGGGGACAGCCGACAGACGGTCGCCGTAGATGATAGTCTGCTACCAACTCGTGGGCCAGGTCCAGCCTGAAGCTCAGGTAGTCTCTCTTGCGCCTGTCAGCGTTACGCAACTGTCCCCTGTTTGTCACCTGGCCCTCGATCACGTAGGCATTGTACATGCTGGTCTCCAGCAGCTTCCGTTCTACACGCCTATACCACTTCATGGTTCGCTTGCTTTTGTTGATTCGCGTCATTTGATCAAGCCGATCGACGCCACCCATGAACTGACCATAGGCTGCTGCTGTCGGAGGGCATGGAAGCTGCACCGGTGTCCCGTCTTTTTGTCGTCGCTGTGTCGTCAGGCCTCGTTCTTCAGGCGCATGTGCTGTAGAGACATAGTACACGACACACTTGTCTTTCCAAGCCATAGCCACCATGCCCCTACATTCTCACCACTCTGTATGTCCGCGATCGAGACGCCTTATGTCACACTGTGCCTTGATCAGAGTACGGGGAAAGCCGATGCGTTCAGGGCGGACCGTCCCACACAGGTAAGTCCCTTTGCTAAACAGGTAACGAGCGAGAACAGGTGAAGTGTAAAAATTGTCGGTGAAGATGATGTGACCCAAGTTTTGCAAGCTTTGGGTCAGGCCGACAACGACTTTGGAGCTCAATCCAAAACTTTTGTTGACCTGGTCACCATGGCGGCCAACATACACCTCAAAATTGTAGCAATATGCAGTGACACTATCCGCCGCCACCCACACCTTGAAATCAAATTTCACCCGTTTGTCTTTCATGTATTGCTTGAACGACAGGCGTCCTTTGAATGGTACCATCGCTTCATCCACTGTCACTTCTCGGTGGGGTGTGTATTCTGCCATAAATGAAGCCCTGATGTCAATCATGTATCAGATCTTGTAGAGCTTGTCGCCGTTGTTGACAGGCGCTGACGGGTCACAAAAGTGCACGTAGTGACGGATTTGGAAAAACCAATCTCTGCTGAACACCTTCGCGATGTTGGTTCCAAGCATGTGGTACTTGGAGCCTGTGTCCCAGTACGAGTGGTCTCTGTCAAGTTTGACGATGTCCATCATGATAATCGTGCCGTAGAAGGCCTTGATGTCTGACACTGTCACATCTGTCCACTCCCCTTTGTTGTTGTCCGGGTGCTCTCTCCTCCTCTTTGCTGCATTCGCGTTTGTATACTTTGTGATCGTTTCGAACTCAACACACTCTCAGAGTAGAAGAGGCCAAAGTACCCGGACGCACTGACAGATGTGTCAATTACACGTGTTGGACCTGGCCTTCGGGTGAATGTCACCCGCTCAGGTGCAACAAATGGTCCTGCTGTCCATTCAAATTGTGGATTTCGGAACCACAGTGGCACATTGTCATCATCAAGTTCATCGCCACTTTCGTCGTCGGCATCGAGATCATTATCGTTGTTGTCGTTAGTGTCTTGTCGCACAACATGCACAATATCAGCCCTTTCTTCCTCTGTCAACTGAACTAAATCCATCTCTCCAAAATCGCCTCTATCCCAAAACTCATCACTAAATTCGTCGCCGTCACGGTCACTTTCTTCTCTCTCCGCCATTTTTGCAAGCACAACCAAAGTTCTGGAAGGAATTTTTTATATAAACTTCGCATCCTGTTTCCCAGGCCCCGAGCCGGCTATAACATAAACACTGCGCGCCTCGCGGTACCATTCCAGCGCTGTCAAGGTCGCCGCTAATCAGGTAGCCACTCTCAGCAGGTAGCGCGGATTTCGAACGCGGCTAGCGCAAACCGCTTTAGCGGGCAGCCGTATGCGGGGGAGTAGAAGCTGCGGTCCTGCTATACTGGGAGGCCGTAAGCAGAGGAGGCGTTTCCCATCCCTGCTATAGCGGGCGGCAGTAATGAAAGGGTTAAATAAAAATTTAAAAAATTCTAAAATGTTTTTTTTTTTTTAAATACTTACCAACGGCATTACTACTAGGAATACTTCGCAGCTTTCCTCTCAGGGCGATGACGGCCAGCGGAATGACGTGACGAACCCAGACGCTTCGTCCAAAGAGAAGCGAATCTGCGATGTGTTGGAGCGCACCGACCGTCTGCTAGGCGTGTCCGTTGTCTACCCCCACTCCGAACCACGTCCTCCGGGCGTAGACTTAGCGCCTCCTAGACCTTCGGTTCTGGATGTAGGCCACCACTGTCAAGCTGTCGGAGATTACGCGTACTCCTGCCCCAAGATGCGCTGCTCCCACCCAGAGAGAGCACGAGTCACGCTGCTTTCCCTCCAGCCTGTTGGAAGTGTTAGAGCGGCTTGATCCCTCGGCCATGTACGAGGATGTCTTGACTTGTCAGCCACTGCTTCCACTCGGACAGAATGCGGGGCACACTGCTTTCACTCCAGCATGTAGAAGTTTTAGATGGCTTGATCCCCCGTCCATGTACAAGGATGTCCTGACTTGTGAGCCGCTGCTTTTACTTGGGAGAGAATGTGGGGCACACAGTGAGATGAATATAGAGCACTGCGACACCTAAATCAATAATGCCGTATCGATAGTTCTAAATCAGGGTAAATTACGTACGTAATTACGTTACGGTCCAGAATTTCCAATCTCCCGTTATCACAGTTGGCGTTCCTGAGAAATAGCGACTACACAATTTTCAGTGCAAAGAATGTAGCCGATTCACTCCAGGTAATATTATACTACGGCTAAATGTGCAAAACAAACTGCGTCACTGACTTAAAACGGTTAGGCAACACACACCCCACACCTCTCTCCCCCCTCCCCCCCCCCCCCCGCACACACACATCCTATACACGCCGTCCCACCACCCACCCCTTACCCTATACACTCCCCCCTACATCCTGTACACGCCACCCCACCACCCACCCTTTACCCTATAACCCCCCCCCCCCACCCAGCACCCTACCCCCACACCCAACCCAGCCCCCTACCCCCCACCCTACAAAGCCCCACACACCCACACCTCACCCAGCCACCCACCCCACTCCCACAAAGCCACCAACCTCGCACACACAAACATATCAGGCCAAATTATTTCGTTCTGTGTCAACGCTTCAAATTTATGTCACTAGGGCACTAGAACAAATTTTAAATGTAAGACAAACATTGAATATAGGTTTTTCTCCAAATATGGAGCACCAGGTCATTCCTAAATAAATAGGACTCACCCAGTGAGTAGTTGTATAGAGAAAAAAATTTGTTTTTCTGTTTCGACGTCTGACAAGTGTGGAGAAAAGTTTCCACTCCACACAACACATCGTGAGTGCTGCGACGCATTTAAAATTGAAAGACAAAACCCATTACTCTACTGCCAGTGAGAGAGACCTGATACAAAGTCACTATACACGCACACTGTTTACGAGTGTTTTAGATCAACAAATCACGCGAGGAGAAAATTGGGTGTGAGTGGTTTCGTATTTCACGGCAGGAATGTGCCTCCGAGTTTGATTACAGGCACATGATAACCCACTTACAAAAGGTTGGATAGGATAGTTTTTTCGAGTGAACAGTATGGTGATAAAATGGGGTGCCGATCAGGGACACCTGCTGTCGCGCGAGTTTATTACCTTGCAACCAGACCAGAGCAGGGAGAGAATCAAGCCAGACAAGCTTTTGCATAGTCATTATCAGGCATGGGAATTGCCCAAGCAAAAATCATCTGAAACTATGGGGGTCCGGGACCTTCAACCTCAGGCCTCCACGAAGCTAGACCTTGCTTTCCAGGGGCCGAAAAATCAAACGAAAGGGAGGGGGGGGGGGGGGGGGTAGGCACTAGACCTTGCTTCCTGGGGCCGAAAAATCAAACGTGGGGGGGGGGGGGGGGGGGGGGGGGGGTAGTCGCGACGCCTTGATTCCAGGAGCCAAAAAAAATCAAACGCAGTGCGTGTCTGCCCACCTAGGTTTACTGCGCAGCGCAGCGCACTCGGTCACCAGTGCGGGTCGTGGACACAGCCGTCCACATCATACCCTGCCTGTGGAGTTAAACCGGTGCTCTGCTCATTTTGCTACCCACAATGTTTTTTCCGCGGAGACGCCTTTTTAATTTCACGGACGATTTCTTCTTCTTCGTGGAATCCCACGTTTTCGCAGACAATTCCCATGCCTGGACCACCTAAATGATGGTCTTTAATGACAGGTGACACTGTTTGCCTTTCCAGACTTCTCTTGAGAGAAAACCTGTCTTTTTTAAGACCTTTTAAGACCATTTCTTTTCGCTTGCAAATCAGTGTGGTTGTTCAAATCAGGCTCTGCTGTGTTTTGGGCCTTACAGTTACAGCCAATATTGGGGATAGATTAAGAATTTCAGTTCAAGGGTGGTTCCAGAACAGACCCTTATCATTCGGAATACACCAGTGTGTGGGGCTAGGCCTTGGACTCCAAAGAGCCAGAGGAAGAAGTCAGCAAGCTGTGAAGGAGTCAACTCAGTGGGGATAAGTTGTCGGTCAGTGCACCAGGATTGGAATACTCGCCACTTTTCCTCATAAACACGTCTGGTCGAGGGTCTACGGGCTGAAGCGATAGCTGCCACTGCCACACTCGAGAAACCTCTTGCAGTGAGGGCTTGCCGCACAATCTCCAGGCGTGAAGGAGAAGTCGCTCCGGGCACGGGTGGAAAGCGGCTGGCGGGGCTGCTTGAGCATCGTCCTCGAGGTGGGCAGGCAAAGCGGAGGACCCGTGGCGAGGCTGAGGAGATCGGTAGTCCAAGACCTGTTCCAGGAAAACGGGGCTACCAGTAACATGACCGTGTTGCAACCTCTGAGCTTGAGGAGGACTTTGGGAACGAGGACCGTCGGGGGATAAGCGTAGGCGATGAGACCGTCCCACGGAATGGAGAGAGCATCGACTGCCCAGGCTAAGGGGTCTGGAATCGGCGAGACGAAGAGGGGAAGTTGGTGATTCCACCTCGTGGCAAAGAGGTCGATCATGGGAGTCTCCCAGTGAGCGCAGATCATCTGAAAGATGTCTGGGTGAAGTGTCCATTCCGTGTGAAGGAATTGTCCGCGCCGAGATAGGGAGTCCGCCAACACGTTCAGGTGACCGGGGATGTGTCGAGCTCGGAGGGAGAGGCCGCGGTCCTCGCACCAGCGCATCAATCGATAGAGTAGAATGCACAGCTCGGGAGAGTGAGTACCGCCTTGCTTCTGAATGTAAGAAACAACTGTGGTGTTGTCCGAAAGGACTAGAATCTCCTGGTGGCGAATGTGCGTTTCCCATGTGATGAGGGCTTGCCAAACCGCTTGTAGCTCTAGCCAGTTGATGTGTCTGTTGGCTAGGTCCAGAGACCAGAGGCCGGATGTCGAGAGGAAACTTGGTAGCAGATGTAAACCCCAGCCGGTGAGACTTGCGTCCACGCAGAGGGAGAGCTGAGGAGGCGGAGAGGCTAGAGGAACTCCCACAGCGAGCCATGAGGTCTCTGTCCAGCGCTGCAGATGTGGGCGAAGGATCCGAGTCATAGGAACCGGGGCGTCTAAGTCGCCGGAGGAAGGACGCCAATGAAGCAGCAGGTGTAATTGAAGTGGTCGGGAGTAAAGACAACCGAGGGGAAGGAGATCTGCCGCTGCATTCATGAAGCCGAGTAGCTAAAGCCAAACTCTGGCGGGGACTGACTCCGCCTGTGCTACATGGACGGCCAAGGAGGCTAACTTGTGGATCCGAGGCTCCGGCAAGCTCACCCTGTTGAGGTCAGTCGCAAATTTCATACCTAGGTGAATAAATCATCGAGATAGAGTTAGGTCCGACTTGCCTGTGTTGACCAGGAACCCCAACCACGACAGCAACAGGAGTAATGAATCTCTGTCCGTCCGCAGGGTGCTGATTGACTGATTCCTCAGGAAGAGGTCGTCCAAATAGTTGGAGGTTGGACTGGACGACGACTGCCTGGCCTTGGAGACGACAGCATCCATAATGCGAGTAAAAACCCAAGGGCTGATGTTGAGACCAAACGGAAGAGCCCGAAACTGGTAGATCACCCCGTCAAACGCGAATCGGAGATACCTCCTGGAAGCCGGATGTATGAGGACATGTTAAAAATATGGCACTCTCTCAGAAAACTGAAGATCTTGTCCGGGGGCACATCCCGGAACAAAACCTTCAAGGAGTCTGCCGTGAAATGTTTATACCTTGTGTCGATTAGATCAGCACAAGACAACAAAAAGTGTTGAACAGAGTACTGCTCGTCGCAGGCATAACACCATGGATGCTCCTCCTGTTTAAGTAAATAAGAGTGCGTAACATAACGTGCGCCCGATGTGGAGCCGAGCCAGGACAGTCTCCTCACGGCGGCTGCCGCAGCGATAAGGTAGACCGTCGGACAACTTAGGAAGGACTTCATGCAGCTTGTTAGCTTCCTCTTTGTCATACTCGGACTGCCACTCACGGGCTATGTACGCACTAGCCACATGTCTAAAATCACTATAAACAGTCTGTGTGTCAGGGAAAGGGTCATTGCGGGCATCGTTGGCAGCAGAATCTGCGATCCTGTTGTCTTCAATGCCCACATGCCCTGGCACCCAAATAAAAATGATATCATAATATTCCTTCATCAAGTCCGCGTGGAGCTCTCTGATCTGCACCAGCAGTGGGTGGTCATTTCCCGTGCCCTGAAGGGCCTGCAGGGCAGAAAGAGAGTCAGACAGAATCAGGAAGTTCCTTTCTCTAGATCGATAAGCATGCCTGAGTGCCAGCAGAACCGCCTGCAGTTCCGCACTAAATACAGATGAGTGGTCTGGGAGGCGGTGCTTAAATGGGCGTCTAGGATGGCGAGAGGACACTGCGGCCGCAGCCACTCTCCCATCCTCAGACTTTGACCCATTGGTATAGATGCGACAATAGCCAGGAAAAATTGAAAGCAGTTCATTGAGGCTCTGTTGGTATATGGCTGGTGGAGTAGAGTCTTTCTTGTGGGCAGTCAAGTCCAGCAAGATGTCAGGAACTGGTAAGAGCCAAGGTGGAGTGATGCGTTGCAGGGATTCCGAAACTCTGTCCAGGTCCAATCCGGCCGCCTGCAGATGAGGTCGGACACGGAAAGAAAGTGGACGGACAGCTCCCGGATGGGCATCGTAAATCTCTGCAAACGATGGTTTAAAAACACAATCATAGGCAGGATTGTCTGAATGGGCCTTCAGTTTCAGAACGTAGCTGAGCATGAGACGGATGCGGCGGAGCTTGAGAGAAGGCTCCCCTGCCTCGGCATACAGACTAGGAACTGGAGACGTCCTGAAGGCCCCAAGACATATCCGCAGACCCTGATGGTGAATTGTGTTCAGACGCTGTAGCACAGACTTGGAAGCTGAGCCATACACCACAGAGCCGTAATCCAGTTTGGACCGAACAAGGGCCCGGTACAGACGAAGTAAGACAGTACGGTCCGCACCCCAGTCAGTACGACCGACGACACGAAGAATGTCGGGAGCCTTCTGACAAGAGGTTCTAAGGTAATTAATATGGTTGCGGAAGGTAAGTCTTTTGTCAAAAATGACCCCCAGAAACTTTGCCTCCTCAGCCACCTGAATTGGCACTCCAGCAATGCTCAGGCTAGGTTCTGGAAAAAATTTTGTCTGGTTAGTAAAATGCACACAGTCTTGGAGGGCGAGAACTTGAATCCATCGAGAGACACCCACCGCTGGATGCGATCAACGCACAGCTGCAAGCGCCTCTCAAGGGACGCAAGTCCTCGAACACGTGCGCACAAAGCAAAGTCGTCAACAAACAAGGAGCATTCAGATTCATCCTTGACGGCCTTTACAATGTTGTTAATTTTAATACTAAATAAAACAGGAGATAGAATGCTGCCCTATGGGACACCCATCTCCTGTTCAAAGGAGTCGGAGAGGGTGGAGCCTACACGGACATGGAACAATTGGTTAGTCAAAAAATTGTGAATAAAAATGTATTTTTCTTTAAAATAAATTTTTTCGAAAAATACTTACCGATGGTATTACTGAGAGGAAGACATACTTAACTGACAATTTCAGTCTCCAAAATTTGTTGTGTGTTGCCACACAACCAGGGACGTATCTCTAGCAAGCAGTTACCCAATCCCCCGAGTGTCCTCCTTATCCTCGGAATGACTTCCTGTCCAAATCTCGCGAGAGGCCGTTATTTCCAGTTCTATCCGAGCTGACATGCGGCAAGCGGGGAAGGTGGGTGGGAAGTTTGAGTAATACAATCGGTAAGTATTTTTTGAAAAAAATTATTTTAAAGAAAAATACATTTATTTCTTCAAAATCGTTACCGATGGTATTACTGAGAGGAAGAATTAAAAAGAGGGGGAGGGTGCCGCTTCTATGGTCAAAACCCCCAGGTAACTGCTTGGCTAGCTAGACCCCTGGCCGGGGCACACTCCCGACAATTTCAGTCAAGTGTTACCTATGGCGCCGTCTGCGCCGGGAGGAAGTGTTGAGCCACGGCAACGTCACCCACCAAAGCCAGGTTGTGCCGCTGGCTGGAGAGGTCACGCAAGTAAAAACGGGCGAAAGTAGATTCGGCCCGCCAGCCCACAGCCGCCACAATGTCCTTCACGGCGCAGTTACTGTCGAACGCGACGCTCGCGGAGACAGCTCGGATCTTGTGTGCCCGAATCGGGAGCCGCTTTGCTCCCGCAGGCGATAAGTGCTGGCAAATCATCCGAAAAAGGTCGGGGCGAAGAGTTAGTTAGTTATTTGGGTTTAACGCCGAGCAGGCAACTAAGGCCATCTCACGGCGGGAAGGGTAAAAATCTGGTCAGCCAGACTAAAAGAAAGGTCTTAAGACATGATGTAAATATACCTTAAAAATATGTCAGGCTAAAATGTCGCACAGGTCTTTAAAGAAAACGTCGGAAGACTCTCAAAAAGGTCAAAATAATAGAAACATCATAATCTATAAACGCTCAAATCTTATTAAAAATATGGCACTCTCTCAGAAAACTGAAGATCTTGTCCGGGGGCACATCCCGGAACAAAACCTTCAAGGAGTCTGCTGTGAAATGTTTATACCTTGTGTCGATTAGATCAGCACAGCCACAAGACAACAAAAAGTGTTGAACAGAGTACTGCTCGTCGCAGGCATAACACCATGGACGCTCCTCCTGTTTAAGTAAATAAGAGTGCGTAACATACGTGTGGCCGATGTGGAGCCGAGCCAGGACAGTCTCCTCACGGCGGCTGCCGCAGCGATAAGGTAGACCGTCGGACAACTTAGGAAGGGCTTCATGCAGCTTGTTAGCTTCCTCTATGTCCCACTCGGACTGCCACTCACGGGCTATGTACGCACTAGCCACATGTCTAAAATCACTATAAACAGTCTATGTGTCAGGGACAGGGTCATTGCGGGCATCGTTGGCAGCAGAATCTGCGATCCTGTTGCCTTCGATGCCAACATGCCCTGGCACCCAAATAAAAATGATATCATAATATTCCTTCATCAAGTCTGCGTGGAGCTCTCTGATCTGAACCAGCAGTGGATGGTCATTTCCCGTGCCCTGAAGGGCCTGCAGGGCAGAAAGAGAGTCAGACAGAATCAGGAAGTTCCTTTCTCTAGATCGATAAGCATGCTTGAGTGCCAGCAGAACCGCCTGCAGTTCCGCACTAAATACAGATGAGTGGTCTGGGAGGCGGTGCTTAAATGGGCGTCTAGGATGGCGAGAGGACACTGCGGCCGCAGCCACTCTCCCATCCTCAGACTTTGACCCATCGGTATAGATGCGACAATAGCCAGGAAAAATTGAAAGCAGTTCATTGAGGCTCTGTTGGTATATGGCTGGTGGAGTAGAGTCTTTCTTGTGGGCAGTCAAGTCCAGCAAGATGTCAGGAACTGGTAAGAGCCAAGGTGGAGTGATGTGTTGCAGGGATTCCGAAACTCTGTCCAGGTCCAATCCGGCCGCCTGCAGATGAGGTCGGACACGGAAAGAAAGTGGACGGACAGCTCCCGGATGGGTATCGTAAATCTCTGCAAACGATGGTTTAAAAACACAATCATAGGCAGGATTGTCTGGATGGGCCTTCAGTTTCAGAACGTAGCTGAGCATGAGGCGGATGCGGCGGAGCTTGAGAGAAGGCTCCCCTGCCTCGGCATACAGACTAGGAACTGGAGACGTCCTGAAGGCCCCAAGACATATCCGCAGACCCAGATGGTGAATTGTGTTCAGACGCTGTAGCACAGACTTGGAAGCTGAGCCATACACCACAGAGCCGTAATCCAGTTTGGACCGAACAAGGGCCCGGTACAGACGAAGTAAAACAGTACGGTCCGCACCCCAGTCAGTACGACCGACGACACGAAGAATGTCGAGAGCCTTCTGACAAGAGGTTCTAAGGTAATTAATATGGTTGCGGAAGGTAAGTCTTTTGTCAAAAATGACCCCCAGAAACTTTGCCTCCTCGGCCACCTTTATTGGCACTCCAGCAATGCTCAGGCTAGGTTCTGGAAAAAAATTCGTCTGGTTAGTAAAATGCACACAAACAGTCTTGGAGGGCGAGAACTTGAATCCATTGAGAGACACCCACCGCTGGATGCGATCAACGCACAGCTGCAAGCGCCTCTCAAGGGACGCAAGTCCTCGACCACGTGCGCACAAAGCAAAGTCGTCAACAAACAAAGAGCATTCAGAATCATCCTTGACGGCCTTTACAATGTTATTAATTTTAATACTAAATAAAACAGGAGATAGAATGCTGCCCTGTGGGACACCCATCTCCTGTTCAAAGGAGTCGGAGAGGGTGGAGCCCACACGGACATGGAACGACCGGTTAGTCAAAAAATTGTGAATAAAAACGGGCAGGTGCCCTTTAAAACCCATGTCCAACAAGTCAGACATTATGCCATACTTCCAGGTAGTGTCATACGCCTTCTCAAGATCGAAAAAAATTGCATAGACATGCTGCTTGTTGACAAAAGAATCTCGAATAAATGATTCAAAGCGGACTAAATGGTCAGTTGTACTACGGAAGCGCCGGAAACCGCACTGGAGGTCTGTGAGGAGACCCTGTGACTCAAGATGCCACACCAGGCGGGCGTTGACCAGGCGCTCCATAGTTTTACATAAACATGATGTCAAAGCGATAGGCCGGTAGTTGCCCGGGTCGGAAGGATCCTTACCCGGCTTGGGGATCGGTACAACCACAGCCTGGCGCCAAGACGGCGGAAAATGACCAGTTCTCCAGATATGGTTAAAGGCCTTGAGAAGTACAAGGAGTGACCTCTCAGGCAGATGCGTTAGGAATTGATATTGGACGGTATCTAGGCCAGCAGCAGAGTCATTACATTTCTGCAAAGCTTGCTGCAATTCTGATAATTTAAACGGGACATTATAGTCTTCTGAGTTATCGGACTCAAAATCACAAATACGAGACTCTCGTTTCTCCTTCTCTCTCTGGAAGAAAGGTGAATAATGCTCCGTTGAAGAATTATGGGCAATGGTGGAGGCAAGCAAATTGGCCACAGCTTTTTTATCTGTAACCAAACTGACACCATCTCTAAGATGGCCAACAGAAGCCGAGCCACCTCTGCCCCTAATTCTCCGAACAGCCTTCCATACTTTCTGGGACGGAGTCCGAGAAGTTAAAGATGAGACGAAGCGTCTCCAGGAAGCACGGCGTTCACGTTTAAAAATGTAACGGGCTTTCGCCCTCTGTCTTTTAAAGGTTAAAATATTTACTTGCGACGGATTACGGAAAGCACGTCGCTGAGCAGATTTGCGCGCTATTTGGGCCTTGCGGCACTCTTCGTTGAACCATGGTACTCTCGGCTTTCGAGGGACTGATGCGGAAGTTTTAGGGATGGTTTCACCCGCTACGTCCAACAAAATAGTAGTAAAAGAAGAAATAGGTTCTTCAGATGACATGACCACCTCCTCTGTAATACGAGACTGACAGAGGGAGGCGAACAGAGGCCAGTTAGCTTTCTTAAGATTCCAGCGCCCCACCGGCGGATCCTCCCCACAGCTGACCGATGACAGGACTACTGGGAAGTGGTCACTACCACACAGGTCATCGTGAACCTTCCAGTCAAAGTCCAGCATGAGAGAAGGATCACACACAGTGAGGTCTACAACAGAACTAGATCCTGAACCTGGGTTAGAGTATGTAGGTGAACCATCGTTAAAGACACATAGATTAAGTTGAGAAAAAACATCTTCTAACATCTGACCTCTGCCATCATAGTGGTCACTACCCCAAAGGTGAGCGTGACCGTTAAAATCCCCCATGAGAATAAAGGGAGGGGGCAGTTGATCAACTAAATTAAAAAAATCATTACTACAGACCCGCATGGATGGTGGCAGGTAAATACTGCATATAGTTATGGTCTTCTTCAAGGTAACCCGAGCTGCGACAGCCTGAAGACAGGTGTCGATGCTAACGGGGCTACATAAAAATTGGCTACTAATGAGAAGAGCCACTCCACTCGAGCGCCTCTCCGAATCAGAGCCTTTATGTATAGCGTTAAAACCATTAAAGGACACAGGGTCAGAAGTCTTCAGGTAAGTCTCCTGAAGAGATATTACTGAGGGGTTATAGCACTTGACTAAAAGACGTAATTCCTCAAAGTTAGCTTGAAAACCACGACAATTCCACTGAAGCAGAGAGTCCATGATTATGTCTTATCTGGGGGTGCGGAGTTTTTCCCCCCTTTGTCCTTTGCCTTGGAAGGAGTCGGAGAAACAGAGGGGGGCCGGCTCCTGGGCCTCCTCTGGTTCTTAGGAGATGAAGGGAGTGGAGCTGCCACAGCATCGACAACTTCCACTCCCTCCATCTGCTCCTCCAATGCAGCATATTTGTTTTGAAGGGGGACATCAGTGTTCCCCTTCTGGGCCCGTGCGCACGGCGGTCCCATAGATTTCTTTGACTTCTGGTCCTGGGCAGCGTTCCTGCCGCTAGAGTTAGCGGCCTTAGAAGGCTGACCAGAGCCAGAAACCTTTGGTGTTGACAAACTAGCAGGTTTGGGTGGGGGCTGAGGCTTAGGGGCAGCAGAAGGCGGTGCCACCGGACCGGTAGCGTCCGCCCTCTGCGTTCCCTGGCTCCTCGTCACCACCGGAGGAGGATTACTCTCCAGAGGTGAGAGGATCCGAGGCTCCGCCCCCAACCAAGAAGTTGGGGTTTGACAAGAGAAGTCTTTGGTGGGGCGCTTGCCTGCCACCGCAGCACTGAAAGTATACACAAAGTTGTTATTTGAGTTTGGCGCCGCCTCAGCTGCACCAGGACCGTCAACCAGTTTTTTTGCGTCCGCAAAGGACAGCCCCTTCTCCACACGCACCTGCTGAATCCTGCACTTGGAGATCCAACGAGGGCACTTCTTGTCCGAAGCCATATGCGCCCCCTGGCAATTCACACACAGGGGGATGGCTGTGCAGGACTCAGCAGAGTGTCCGGGCTTAGTGCAACGGGTGCATAGGGCCTCTGCCTGGCGGCATGTCTTCTGCCCATGGCCATACTTTTGGCACTTAAAGCACCGAAGGGGGAGAGGGACGTACTTTTTCACTTTTAGGGAGTAGTAACCTCCCCAGATGGTAGTAGGAGCTGTGGGGGTGCCAAACGTCAGGATGATGGTAGGGAGACGGATCTCCCTACCACCTCGTTTGGAAATGAAGCGCCTGACGTAGGTCACCCCCTGTGACTTAAGGTTCCGTACAAGTTCATCTTCAGACAGTTCGGCCAATGCTTGATCTTTAATCACTCCTCTAGAGGAATTCATTGTTTTGTGGGGAGTGACCTCCACTGGAGTGTCTCCGATGGAGGAGAGCCTCAGTAGCCCATTAGAGTGTGCCCGGGTACGGCACTCTACCAACAAGTCACCAGACCTGAGGCGCTGGGCCTCAGGCCTGCCAACACGGCTCCTGAGGGTCTCCCCCACCAGGAAAGGGTGCAGCTTGGAAACAGGCTTCTCTTTAACTTTGCTGTGGATAATGAGAAAGCGAGGCCAGACGGCCGAAACCTGAGGCGTCGCTTCCCCACAATCAGAGTCGCTATCATTTTCAAGGTCAATGTCAGTGGCTATGTGCCGCTTTGGTGCCAGTTTTGGTTTTTTGATATTTTCCATATTATAGTATGATAGATATTCATCCCCCGGGGGTCCCCGCCCGCCACCGAGCCCAACAAGGGAAAGTGCAATTGTCGGCGGGTCTCCAGCCGACGCACAATGGAGACTGCCCGAAAGATATACTCAAGGGGGTAAGCCCGATTGAACCGTTTGAGCCACCGCCTTCTATCACACTGTTGAATACAGGGGAATACTGGCGTAAAGCACCCAATCAGCATCAGAGGCTATAGCATGGTGCTCCGTATAACAACCCGCATGTCAACAGGGGGATAGGGCTCGACGTGACAAGAGCCGATTGACTAGGCCGGTACGACTAGCCTCCCGTTTAGGCAGAAGTCAAGGCCAAAGGGAGTGTTTCAGCCACCAGGATCCTCTTCTCCCCCGACACGGGTCTCCAAGCACGACAAACACTTGGGATCCAAAGGACCAAAAGCTCACGCGTATTTTTAAGGACCAATCCAACATGGTAAGACCTGGGTAAGCACAGCTCCTTAAAAACCGGACCAGTGAAAAAGACTGAACAACATATCTGCTGACATCAAGTCCTAATCCTGGACAAAGATGGCACCCGTCTGCTAGCCCACTCAGTCAGGGACCGAGTGGACTACCCACCCACGCCACGTGGAGGCCGGTGCCGGGTAGGCTCGGGGCGAAGAGCCCACTCGGTATGGAGAAACTGGCCTGGACAAGATAAGGAATCTGCCAGCATGTTCAGCCGTCCCGGAATGTGACGTGCCCGTAGCAAAATGCCCCGATCCCGGCACCACACCATAAGATGGAACAGAAGAATGCAAAGGGAGGGAGAACGGGTCCCGCCCTGCTTCTGAATATAGGAGACAACTGTCGTGTTGTCGGAGAGAACCAAGACAGCCTGGTTGGTCACAAGTGGTTCCCAGGAGATCAGTGCGAGCCACACTGCTTTCATCTCCAACCAATTGATGTGTCTGCCCGCCAAATCCGGTGACCAAACGCCCGCTGTCGTGCTGAAGTCCGGAAGCAGGTGAGCTCCCCAACCGGAAAGCTAAGAACCTCCTCCTGAACTGGTGCTGCCAAGCGCCGGGGGGAACAGGACCCATGGAAAGAGTGACTATCGCGTGGTGGCCGGAGAGAAGATCGCCGAGGGAAGGAGGAGGAGTCCAGGTGCCCAGGTCGCCGAGAAGTCCGAATGTCAAATGACGGAGAAAAAGAAGAAGATGAAGAAGAAGAAGAACGACGCTGGAGGGAAGAGGGCAGATGCTGACGCCTCTCAGGTAAAGGCGGGCGGCGCGCGCCGTGACGAGAAGGAGAACGGGACCGGGACCGTCCCCTCTCTGGAGTATGATGAAGGTAGCGGCGACGGTATGGCAAAGGACGGTCGGAGCGAAGGCGATCCACTCGTCGACGATAGGCATGTCGCGAGCGACAGGGGGCAGGAGAAGCGGAGGGATTACGGTGACAGGGAAAGGACGATGGTGTAGGATCCCCGAGAGGAACGTCCATAATAGGCGAAGAAAAACGACGGGAGGAGTGAGAAATACGCCGAGAGAATGTACCAAGTGTGGCACGGGTGCGCGGTGACTGGCTTTTAGCCAGGGCGCGAGGAGACAGTGTTTGAGTTGAAGCGCTGAGCAACAAGTCGTGATGTGAGGACAATTGTTGAAATTGCGACGGAAAAGTGCATGTGGGTAAAGTCACGTCTGGCTGGGGAAGGCACGCGCCAGGGACTGCCGATGGTCGCTGTCTCCTCCCCCCAAAACGATGGGGTAGCCTCCGTTGGAGACCCGTCTTAGAAGGCCGGGTCTGCGGGGCTGGCTGCGAAATACGCTCATGGGAGCGGGGGCGTACATTCTCACCTGGTGTAAAACCACTCACAGCGGCAGGTACGGTGTCCGACACCTGCGCCTGAGTGGCAAGGAGATGCAAGGATCCTGGCACAGAAGATCGTGATAGCTGTGATGGAATGGGGCTGGGAGCCGGAGATCGTGAGCGCCGAGAAGAAACACCGATAGCGGTAGAGCTGGTGGTGATAGGGTTGAGAGGAATTTCGTCGGACTGGACAGTGCGCTGACGACGGTAGAACTTCCACATTTCGGACCAGCGATCTTCCTCCCACGAAGCACAAAGATCACAAGTGTGGTCCGAAGCACAACCCGAGCACGGCAGGCAGCACGGATGCAAGTCACTCGGCCATTGGATGGATTGATTGATTGATTGTACATTGCTTAACGTCCCGACAGCAACAAGGCTTTCTCAGGACGTGCCTGCACTGCTTGTGAAAAAAAAAAAAAAAACTAAACAGAACATTGAATGTATGTCGCCAGCCGGTCAAATACATTAAATAAACCTAACACAGGGCCTAAATAAAGCTAAGACCATTTAGCAACACACATCCAATATCAAGAGTTACAGGCAGTGCAGACAGTAGGGAGAGTTTTAAAAAGGCAAATACAGGTGAATGGACAAAGGGTAGACAGAAACATGCCCCAGAATAGAGAGATAAACCCACCCTGTGGGGCTGACCAGGGTGACCCTGGGAACTAAAAAATACCTAACCCCACCCAAGTCCCCCAGGGCAGACCCGGGTGGGGCTCGGCCATTGGAAATTCTTACAGTTCGGGCACGTTTTAAGAAGAAAACTGCAACAGGGAACAGAGCGGAAATGAAACGCGCGTAGCCCCGAGGCTACGGAATCGAGCAGACGACCGTTAAAACCGACAACGAAGACAAAGTCGAAACGAACGGCAAAATGCCGCAAATCCACGGACAGTGCCCCCAATTCGCCACAATCGCCGAAGGAGGCAATGTCCGAGGCCTTACCTGGCCATGTTAAGTCAAACAAGGCCGAAGGATAGATAAAGAAGTTGACGATAATGGGAGACTGAGAACGATAGATCTAAAAAAAAGGCCAGTCAAGTATAGAACTGGAAATAACGGCCTCTCGCGAGATTTGGACAGGAAGTCATTCCGAGGATAAGGAGGACATTCGGGGGATTGGGTAACTGCTTGCTAGAGATACGTCCCTGGTTGTGTGGCAACACAACAAATTTTGGAGACTGAAATTGTCAGTTAAGTATGTCTTCCTCTCAGTAATACCATCGGTAACGATTTTGAAGAAATAAACGGGCAGGTGCCCTTTAAAACCCATGTCCAACAAGTCAGACATTATGCCATACTTCCAGGTAGTGTCATACGCCTTCTCAAGATCAAAGAAAATTGCATAGACATGCTGCTTGTGACAAAAGCATCTCGAATAAATGATTCTAAGTGGACTAAATGGTCAGTTGTACTACGGAAGCGCCGGAAACCGCACTGGAGGTCTGTGAGGAGACCCTGCGACTCAAGATACCACACCAGGCGGGCGTTGACCAGGCGCTCCATAGTTTTACATAAACATGATGTCAAAGCGATAGGCCGGTAATTGCCCGGGTCGGAAGGATCCTTACCCGGCTTGGGGATCGGTACAACCACAGCCTGGCACCAAGACGGCGGAAATGACCAGTTCTCCAGATATGGTTAAAGGCCTTGAGAAGTACAAGGAGTGACTTCTCAGGCAGATGCGTTAGGAATTGATAGTGGACGGTATCTAGGCCAGCAGCAGAGTCATTACATTTCTGCAAGGCTTCCTGCAATTCTGATAATGTAAATGGGACATTATAGTCTTCTGAGTTATCGGACTTAAAATCATAAATACGAGACTCTCGCTTCTCCTTCTCTCTCTGGAAGAAAGGTGAATAATGCTCCGTTGAAGAATTATGGGCAATGGTGGAGGCAAGCAAATTGGCCACAGCTTTTTTATCTGTAACCAAGCTGGCACCATCTCTAAGATGGCCAACAGAAGCCGAGCCACCCCTGCCCCTAATTCTCCGAACAGCCTTCCATATTTTCTGGGACGGAGTCCGAGAAGTTAACGATGAGACGAAGCGTCTCCAGGAAGCACGGCGTTCACGTTCAACCCTTTGAACCCGGCAAACCGCTGTAGCGGTTCGCGGCCTCGTATACCGTTGAACCCGACAAACCGCTACAGCGGCGTCAGGTGTTTTGTATCGCGCGCCCAGTGACGCGCGAGCCTCGCTGAGCGTGTGGTGACCTCGCCCTTTGCACTGACACATCCTGTTTACATTCGGTACATGGCACGTACGTTTGTCTGTGGTATGCGGTCAGTTTTTCGGCGCTAGCGTGGGAATTACGGTCGGAATGGCGAGTGGATGTGTAGATATTCGGAGTGATACAATTTTGTGTTTGGAGACATGGTTTCAAAAGCAGATAGCTTTGATGAATAGGGACATGTGTGCATACCTACCGCGAGGCAGCATAACCACGTGTTGGCAGTGTCAGCTGAAGCGATCGCCGTTTGAGTCACTGACAACGGCAATGACTTCAACTTGATTCTAATGCTGAATTCGGACTGAGGTTGTAATTGATATTCCGTTTTTTAATGCCACACCTTGGTGCACCTGTAGGTAAGTCTGCGGACACCAACGACACACATTGGTCACATGTGTAGTACGTGTATAGTCTTTACAACACTGGTACTTCCATCCGATCATGTACGAGACACAACACAGACACACTGATCATTATTCGACGCCGCTTATTACATGTTGTATAGACCGTGGATATACCTTATCAGTGGCAGGTGTAAACATTGACATCTGGTGACAAGGTAGGGGCCTTACGTTGTATCGGCATGCTGGAAATGCATGCACACTTATGTGTCACACTAACAGACACCCTATTTAGTGATGCATGTTAAGTACCAGTGACCTGTCATGCACGAAAGAATTTTTTTTAAAGTTTATTGTCACCTGTCACTATTTTTGTCACCAGGCATTATGACACAGGTGACACAGTGTGGTCAAATCCATAAAACGGTAGTCCATCCAATGGCAAATCTTTACATATATACCTTTATGGGGATATCTGTTGTAAAGTATTATTTACAAATATTTTACTGTACACACCCATTTTCAACAGAAATTTCTTTGAAATAAAGTCAGGGTTGAAGGGTATATAGACTTCTTATTTACTCAGGGTTCAAAGGGTTAAAAATGTAACGAGCTTTCGCCCTCTGTCTTTTAAAGGTTAAAATATTCACTTGCGACGGATTACGAAAAGCAGTTTGGTTTAGTTTAGTTATTTGGGTTTAACGCCGAGCAGGCAACTAAGGCCATCTCACGGCGGGAAGGGTAAAAATCTGGTCAGCCAGACTAAAAGAAAGGTCTTAAGACATGATGTAAATATACCTTAAAAATATGTCAGGCTAAAATGTCGCACAGGTCTTTAAAGAAAACGTCGGAAGACTCTCAAAAAGGTCAAAATAATAGAAACATCATAATCTATAAACGCTCAAATCTTATTAAGAATATGGCACTCTCTCAGAAAACTGAAGATCTTGTCCGGGGGCACATCCCGGAACAAAACCTTCAAGGAGTCTGCTGTGAAATGTTTATACCTTGTGTCGATTAGATCAGCACAAGACAACAAAAAGTGTTGAACAGAGTACTGCTCGTCGCAGGCATAACACCATGGACGCTCCTCCTGTTTAAGTAAATAAGAGTGCGTAACATACGTGTGGCCGATGTGGAGCCGAGCCAGGACAGTCTTCTCACGGCGGCTGCCGCAGCGATAAGGTAGACCGTCGGACAACTTAGGAAGGGCTTCATGCAGCTTGTTAGCTTCCTCTTTGTCCCACTCGGACTGCCACTCACGGGCTATGTACGCACTAGCCACATGTCTAAAATCACTATAAACAGTCTGTGTGTCAGGGACAGGGTCATTGCGGGCATCGTAGGCAGCAGAATCTGCGATCCTGTTGCCTTCGATGCCCACATGCCCTGGCACCCAAATAAAAATGATATCATAATATTCCTTCATCAAGTCCGCGTGGAGCTCTCTGATCTGCACCAGCAGTGGGTGGTCATTTCCCGCGCCCTGAAGGGCCTGCAGGGCAGAAAGAGAGTCAGACAGAATCAGGAAGTTCCTTTCTCTAGATCGATAAGCATGCTTGAGTGCCAGCAGAACCGCCTGCAGTTCCGCACTAAATACAGATGAGTGGTCTGGGAGGCGGTGCTTAAATGGGCGTCTAGGATGGCGAGAGGATACTGCGGCCGCAGCCACTCTTCCATCCTCAGACTTTGACCCATCGGTATAGATGCGACAATAGCCAGGAAAAATTGAAAGCAGTTCATTGAGGCTCTGTTGGTATATGGCTGGTGGAGTAGAGTCTTTCTTGTGGGCAGTCAAGTCCAGCAAGATGTCAGGAACTGGTAAGAGCCAAGGTGGAGTGATGTGTTGCAGGGATTCCGAAACTCTGTCCAGGTCCAATCCGGCCGCCTGCAGATGAGGTCGGACACGGAAAGAAAGTGGACGGACAGCTCCCGGATGGGTATCGTAAATCTCTGCAAACGATGGTTTAAAAACACAATCATAGGCAGGATTGTCTGGATGGGCCTTCAGTTTCAGAACGTAGCTGAGCATGAGGCGGATGCGGCGGAGCTTGAGAAAAGGCTCCCCTGCCTCGGCATACAGACTAGGAACTGGAGACGTCCTGAAGGCCCCAAGACATATCCGCAGACCCTGATGGTGAATTGTGTTCAGACGCTGTAGCACAGACTTGGAAGCTGAGCCATACACCACAGAGCCGTAATCCAGTTTGGACCGAACAAGGGCCCGGTACAGACGAAGTAAGACAGTATGGTCCGCACCCCAGTCAGTACGACCGACGACACGAAGAATGTCGAGAGCCTTCTGACAAGAGGTTCTAAGGTAATTAATATGGTTGCGGAAGGTAAGTCTTTTGTCAAAAATGACCCCCAGAAACTTTGCCTCCTCGGCCACCTTAATTGGCACTCCAGCAATGCTCAGGCTAGGTTCTGGAAAAAATTTCGTCTGGTTAGTAAAATGCACACAAACAGTCTTGGAGGGCGAGAACTTGAATCCATTGAGAGACACCCACCGCTGGATGCGATCAACGCACAGCTGCAAGCGCCTCTCAAGGGACGCAAGTCCTCGACCACGTGCGCACAAAGCAAAGTCGTCAACAAACAAAGAGCATTCAGAATCATCCTTGACGGCCTTTACAATGTTATTAATTTTAATACTAAATAAAACAGGAGATAGAATGCTGCCCTGTGGGACACCCATCTCCTGTTCAAAGGAGTCGGAGAGGGTGGAGCCCACACGGACATGGAACGACCGGTTAGTCAAAAAATTGTGAATAAAAACGGGCAGATGCCCTTTAAAACCCATGTCCAACAAGTCAGACGTTATGCCATACTTCCAGGTAGTGTCATACGCCTTCTCAAGATCGAAAAAAATTGCATAGACATGCTGCTTGTTGACAAAAGAATCTCGAATAAATGATTCAAGGCGGACTAAATGGTCAGTTGTACTACGGAAGCGCCGGAAACCGCACTGGAGGTCTGTGAGGAGACCCTGTGACTCAAGATGCCACACCAGGCGGGCGTTGACCAGGCGCTCCATAGTTTTACATAAACATGATGTCAAAGCGATAGGCCGGTAGTTGCCCGGGTCGGAAGGATCCTTACCCGGCTTGGGGATCGGTACAACCACAGCCTGGCGCCAAGACGGCGGAAAATGACCAGTTCTCCAGATATGGTTAAAGGCCTTGAGAAGTACAAGGAGTGACCTCTCAGGCAGATGCGTTAGGAATTGATAGTGGACGGTATCTAGGCCAGCAGCAGAGTCATTACATTTCTGCAAAGCTTGCTGCAATTCTGATAATGTAAATGGGACATTATAGTCTTCTGAGTTATCGGACTCAAAATCACAAATACGAGACTCTCGTTTCTCCTTCTCTCTCTGGAAGAAAGGTGAATAATGCTCCGTTGAAGAATTATGGGCAATGGTGGAGGCAAGCAAATTGGCCACAGCTTTTTTATCTGTAACCAAACTGACACCATCTCTAAGATGGCCAACAGAAGCCGAGCCACCTCTGCCCCTAATTCTCCGAACAGCCTTCCATACTTTCTGGGACGGAGTCCGAGAAGTTAAAGATGAGACGAAGCGTCTCCAGGAAGCACGGCGTTCACGTTTAAAAATGTAACGGGCTTTCGCCCTCTGTCTTTTAAAGGTTAAAATATTTACTTGCGACGGATTACGGAAAGCACGTCGCTGAGCAGATTTGCGCGCTATTTGGGCCTTGCGGCACTCTTCGTTGAACCATGGTACTCTCGGCTTTCGAGGGACTGATGCGGAAGTTTTAGGGATGGTTTCACCCGCTACGTCCAACAAAATAGTAGTAAAAGAAGAAATAGGTTCTTCAGATGACATGACCACCTCCTCTGTAAGACGAGACTGACAGAGGGAGGCGAACAGAGGCCAGTTAGCTTTCTTCAGATTCCAGCGCCCCACCGGCGAATCCTCACAGCTGACCGATGACAGGACTACTGGGAAGTGGTCACTACCACACAGGTCGTCGTGAACCTTCCAGTCAAAGTCCAGCATGAGAGAAGGATCACACACAGTGAGGTCTAGAACAGAACTAGATCCTGAACCTGGGTTAGAGTATGTAGGTGAACCATCGTTAAAGACACACAGGTTAAGTTGAGAAAAAACATCTTCTAACATCTGACCTCTGCCATCATAGTGGTCACTACCCCAAAGGTGAGCGTGACCGTTAAAATCCCCCATGAGAATAAAGGGAGGGGGCAGTTGATCAACTAAATTTAAAAAATCATTACTACAGACCCGCAGGGATGGTGGCAGGTAGATACTGCATATGGTTATGGTATTCTTCAAGGTAACCCGAGCTGCGACAGCCTGAAAACAGGTGTCGATGCTAACGGGGCTACATAAAATTTGGCTACTAATGAGAAGAGCCACTCCACCCGAGCGCCTCTCCGAATCAGAGCCTTTATGTATAACGTTAAAACAATTAAAGGATACAGGGTCAGAAGTCTTCAGGTAAGTCTCCTGAAGAGATATTACTGAGGGGTTATAGCACTTGACTAAAAGACGTAATTCCTCAAAGTTAGCTTGAAAACCACAATTCCACTGAAGCAGAGAGTCCATGATTATGTCTTATCTGGGGGTGCGGAGTTTTTCCCCCCTTTTTGCTTTGCCTTGGAAGGAGTTGGAGAAACATAGGGGGGCCGGCTCCCGGGCCTCCTCTGGTTCTTAGGAGATGAAGGGGGTGGAGCTGCCGCAGCATCGGCAACTTCCACTCCCTCCATCTGCTCCTCCAATGCAGCATATTTGTTTTGAAGGGGGACATCAGTGTTCCCCTTCTGGGCCCGTGCGCACGGCGGTCCCATAGATTTCTTAGACTTCTGGTCCTGGGCAGCGGTCCTGCCGCTAGAGTTAGCGGCCTTAGAAGGCTGACCAGAGCCAGAAACCTTTGGCGTTGACAAACTAGCAGGTTTGGGTGGGGGCTGAGGCTTAGGAGCAGCAGAAGATGGTGCCACCGGACCGATAGCGTCCGCCCTCTGCGTTCCCTGGCTCCTCTCCACCACCGGAGGAGGGTTACTCTCCAGGGGCGAGAGGATCCGAGGCTCCGCCCCCAACCAAGAAGTTGGGGTTTGACAAGAGAAGTCTTTGGTGGGGCGCTTGCCTGCCACCGCAGCACTGAAAGTATACACAAAGTTGTTATTTGAGTTTGGCGCAGCCTCAGCTGCACCAGGGCCATCAACCAGTTTTTTTGCGTCCGCAAAGGACAGCCCCTTCTCCACACGCACCTGCTGAATCCTGCACTCGGAGATCCAACGAGGGCACTTCTTGTCCGAAGCCATATGCGCCCCCTGGCAATTCACACACAGGGGGATGGCTGCGCAGGACTCAGCAGAGTGTCCGGGCTTAGTGCAACGGGCGCATAGAGCCTCTGCCTGGCGGCATGTCTACTGCCCATGGCCATACTTTTGGCACTTAAAGCACCGGAGGGGGAGCGGGACGTACTTTTTCACTTTTAGAGAGTAGTAACCTCCCCAGATGGTAGTAGGAGCTGTGGGGGTGCCAAACGTCAGGATGATGGTAGGGAGACGTATCTCCCTACCACCTCGTTTGGAAATGAAGCGCCTGACGTAGGTCACCCCCTGTGACTTAAGGTTCCGTACAAGTTCATCTTCAGATAGTTCGGCCAATGCTTTATCTTTAATCACTCCTCTAGAGGAAATCATTGTTTTGTGGGGAGTGACCTCCACTGGAGTGTCTCCGATGCAAGAGAGACTCAGTAGCCCATTGGAGTGTGCCCAGGTGCGGCACTCTACCAGCAAGTCACCAGACCTGAGGCGCTGGGCCTCAGGCCTGCCAACACGGCTCCTGAGGGTCTCCCCTACCAGGAAAGGGTGTAGCTTGGAGGCAGGCTTCTCTTTGACTTTGCTGTGGATAATGAGAAAGCGAGGCCAGGCGGCCGACGCCCGAGGTGTCGCTTCCTCACAGTCAAGAGTCACTATCGTTCTCAATGACAATGTCGGCGGCTATGTGCCGCTTTGGTGCAAGTTTGGGTTTTTTGATATTTTCCATATTATAGTATGATAGATATTCATCCCCCGGGGGTCCCGGCCCGCCACCGAGCCCAACAAGGGAAAGTGCAATTGTCGGCGGGTCTCCAGCCGACGCACAATGGAGACTGCCCGAAAGATATACTCAAGGGGGTAAGCCCGATTGAACCGTTTGAGCCACCGCCTTCTATCACACTGTTGAATGCAGGGGAATACTGGCGTAGAACACCTAATCAGCATCAGAGGCTATAGCATGGTGCTCCGTATAACAACCCGCATGTCAACAGGGGGATAGGGCTCGACGTGACAAGAGCCGATTGACTAGGCCGGTACGACTAGCCTCCCGTTTAGGCAGAAGTCAAGGCCAAAGTGGAGTGTTTCAGCCACCAGGATCCTCTTCTCCCCCGACACGGGTCTCCAAGCACGGCAAACACTTGGGATCCAAAGGACCAAAAGCTCACGCGTATTTTTAAGGACCAATCCAACATGGTAAGACCTGGGTAAGCACAGCTCCTTAAAAACCGGACCAGTGAAAAAGACTGAACAACATATCTGCTGACATCAAGTCCTAATCCTGGACAAAGATGGCACCCATCTGCTAGCCCACTCAGTCAGGGACCGAGTGGACTACCCACCCACGCCACGTGGAGGCCGGTGCCGGATAGGCAAGGTCTAGAACAGATTGATTGATTGATTGATTGTACATTGCTTAACGTCCCGACAGCAACAAGACTTTCTCAGGACGTGCCTGCACTGCTTGTGAAAAAAAACTAAACAGAACATTGAATGTATGTCGCCAGCCGGTACAATACATTAAATAAACCTAACACATGGGGCCTAAATAAAGCCAAGACCATTTAGCAACACACATCCAATATCAAGAGCTACAGGCAGTGCAGACAGTAGGGAGAGTTTTAAAAAGGCAAATACAGGTGAATGGATTGATTGATTGTACATTGCTTAACGTTCCGACAGCAACAAGGCTTTCTCAGGACGTGCCTGCACTGCTTGTGAAAAAAAAAAAAAAACTAAACAGAACACTGAATGTATGTCGCCAGCCGGTCAAATACATTAAATAAACCTAACACATGGGGCCTAAATAAAGCTAAGACCATTTAGCAACACACATCCAATATCAAGAGCTACAGGCAGTGCACACAGTAGGGAGAGTTTTAAAAAGGCAAATACAGGTGAATGGACAAAGGGTTGATTGATTGTACATTGCTTAACGTCCCGACAGCAACAAGGCTTTCTCAGGACGTGCCTGCACTGCTTGTGGAAAAAAATTAAAATAAAATAAACAGAAAATTGAATGTATGTCGCCAGCCGGTCAAATACATTAAATAAACACATGGGGCCTAAATAAAGCTAAGACCATTTAGCAACACACATCCAATATCAAGAGCTACAGGCAGCGCAGACAGTAGGGAGAGTTTTAAAACGGCAAATACAGGTGAATGGACAAAGGGTAGACAGAAACACATGCCCCAGAATAGAGAGAAAAACCCCACCCTGTGGGGCTGACCAGGGTGACCCTGGGAACTAAAAAATACCTAACCCCACCCAAGTCCCCCAGGGCAGACCCGGGTGGGGGAATGGACAAAGGGTAGACAGAAACGCATGCCCCAGAATAGAGAGAAAAACCCACCCTGTGGGGCTGACCAGGGTGACCCTGGGAACTAAAAAGTAGTTAACCCCACCCAAGTCCCCCAGGGCAGACCCGGGTGGGGACGAGGTCTAGAACAGAACTAGATCCTGAACCTGAGTTAGAGTATGTAGGTGAGCCATCGTTAAAGACACATAGATTAAGTTGAGAGAGGGTTACTCTCCAGGGGCGAGATGAGTTAGTTAGTTATTTGGGTTTAACGCCGAGCAGGCGACTAAGGCCATCTCACGGCGGGATGGGTAAAAATCTGGTCAGCCAGACTAAAAGCAAGGTCTTAAGACAAGATGTAAATATAGATTAAAAATCTCAGGCTAAAATGTCGCACATGTCTTGAAAAGAAACGTCTACAGACTCTCAAAAAGGGCAAATAAAAAAAATTCACATAGTCTATGAATGCTCAGATCTTGTTAAAAATATTGCATTCTCTCAAAAAATTGAAGATTTTGTCCGGGGCAACATCCCGGAACAAAACCTTCAAGGAGTCTGCTGTGAAGTGTTTATATCTGGTGTCAGTTAGGTCAGCACAATACAGCAAAAAGTGTCGAACAGAAAACTGCTCATCACAGGCAAAACACCATGGACGCTCATCCTGTTTAAGTAAGTAAGAGTGCGTAACATACGTGTGCCCGATGTGGAGCCGAGCAAGGACAGTCTCCTCACGGCGGCTGCCGCAGCGGAAAGGTAGACTGTCAGACAACTTAGGAAGAGCTTCATGAAGCTTGTTCCCTTCCTCTTTGTCCCACTCGGACTGCCACTCGCGGGCTATGTACGCACTAATAACAGGTTTAAAATCACTGTAGACAGTCTGTGTGTCAGGGACAGGGTCACTGCGGGCACTGTTGGCAGCAGAATCTGCGATTCTGTTGCCTTCGATGCCCACATGGCCTGAGACCCAAATAAAAATGATGTCATAATATTCCTTCATCAAGTCCGCGTAGAGCTCTCTAATCTGCACCAGCAGTGGATGGTCTGTTCCCGCGCCCTGAAGGGCCTGCAGGGCAGAAAGAGAGTCAGACAGAATCAGGAAGTTCCTTTCCCGAGACTGATAGGCATGCTTGAGTGCTAGCAGAATTGCCTGCAGTTCTGCACTAAATACAGAGGAATGGTCAGGGAGACGGAGCTTAAATGGGCGTCTAGGATGGCGAGAGGACACTGCAGCCGCAGCCACTCTTCCATCCTCAGATTTGGACCCATCCGTATAAAGATGACAATAGCCAGGAAAAATTGAAAGGAGTTCATTGAGGCTCTGTTGGTATATGGCTGGTGGAGTACAATCCTTCTTGTGGGCAGTCAAGTCCAGCAAGATGTCAGGAACTGGTAGTAGCCAGGGTGGAGTGACGTGTTGCAGAGATTCCGAAACTTTGTCTAGGTCCACACCGGCCGCCTGCAGATGAGGTCGGACACGGAAGGAAAGTGGACGGACAGCTCCCGGATGGGCATCGTAAATCTCTGCAAACAGGGGCGAGATGAGCCGAGGCTCCGCCCCCAACCAAGAAGTTGGGGTCTGACATGAAAAGTCTTTGGTGGGGCGCTTGCCTGCCACCGCTGCACTGAAAGTATATACTGAGGTGCTAGAGGTAGGGGCAGCCGCAGCCGCATCAGAGCCTTCAACCAGTTTTTTGGCATCTAGAAAGGACAGTCCCTTCTCCACACGCACGTGCTGAATTTTGCACTCGGATATCCAACGAGGGCATTTCTTATCCGAAGCCATATGCGCCCCCTGGCAATTCACACACAGGGGGGTGGCTGTGCAGGACTCCCTAACGCAAACTCCCGACGACCCTAGGTAGGTGTACACCTACGGCGCTGAGGCGGCAGGAGGGAGTTGTGCTCCCCGAAAAAGGCCCCCACCAGAGCGAGGAGTCTCGCTGGCCTGGCAGAACTCTGCGATCGAGGCGGGCGAAGTCATCCTGCCCGCCAGCCTCCAGTAGCCACGAAGTGTAGGACAAGTACAGTTCCTGACGAATGCGACGTTCGTGGCCATGCAAGTACCTTGATAACGTAACTTTAGCCTCTACGCTCCCTGAGGGAGGAGTCCTGTAACTCGGATCGTATGACTGAGCTGAGCCAGGAAGATCGTCTGGCCTGCAGCGTCACTGCTGCCGGAACCGGCAAAGAGGCGAGCGCGTCCGTACCGGACGGCTATGTCGTAGGTACACGTGAGGCTTGTACAGGGTTTTGCTACCTGGTCTCCTGGAGGAAGTGCAACCCCTCAGCGGGCGCAAGGTGAACCTGTGGCGTGGGCCAAGGAGCGGAGGTCCAGGTAAGGCATGGTCCAAGAGGAGCTGTACGGAACTGTTCCCTCGAACTGTAGGCAGACAGGGCGAGTCGTAGCTCATGAAGTTCGTTAACCGGTCCACCGTGGCAACATCCCTCAGGTACAGTATGGCGACGTCCTCGACGGTCGCCGCCCATGACCACAGTGCAAACCTGTTTACCCCCAATTTGTTTGTCCAGTAGACATGGTCAACAAAACCAGAAGATTTGGGTAACAGAACAGAAGATCCCTCGCGCTGGGACCATACGGCGTTGAGGCGCGTCCCCTGGGTGGTGGATAGGGGGTCCCTCGTGAGAGGGGTGCACCGAATGAAATAAGGTGCCGTGAACCAACATGGTCTAAGGGAAGGTGACCCCGACAGAAAACCCCTGGTCCTCCTAGTAAGGGGGTTGGGCGTGGGGGTAGCTTTCCCACCCTGCAAAAAAGGAAATAGCTACAAAAACGCCGACGAAAAGACTAACAGTAATTCCTTTCCTGGAGGAGGAAGGTTCTTCTACCAGAAGACTTATGACGTCCTGTGGTGAAAGCCGGAAGTCTTCGGAAGCCACAGGACCGAGCCGCCTCTCTCTATCCAGGGATACAACCATGGGCACATGGAACGTTAAGACCATGTACCAGAGCGGCAAGGCTGCCCAGATAGCAGCGGAAATGCAAAAGTACAACCTTTCCCTGCTAGGTATCAGTGAAGCCAGATGGACGCAGTCTGGCCAGAAAAGGCTGTTAAGTGGGGAGATGATTCTGTATTCAGGTCATGAAGAGGAGAATGCCCCCCATACAGAAGGCGTAGCATTCATGCTGTCACCAGTGGCACAAAGAGCGCTGATGGGCTGGGAACCTCTTGGGCCAAGAATCATCACAGCAGACTTTAGAACCAAGAAAAAGCTCAAGCTGAACGTCATCCAGTGTTATGCGCCCACTAATGACAGGGACGAGGAAGAGAAACAAGAGTTTTACGACCGACTCCAGAGTGCCTTGGACAAATGTGCGGAGCGAGACATCACCATCGTCATGGGCGATTTTAATGCCAAAATAGGGGAGGACAATACCGGATACGAAGAGGTGATGGGGAGACAGGGACTAGGCTCGGAGATGAGTGAGAACGGGGAGAGGTTTGTAGACTTTTGTGCTCTAAACCGACTTGTCATTGGAGGCAGCATCTTCCCACACAGAAGGATACACAAAGCAACTTGGGTCTCACCTGACCATACAACAGAGAACCAAATAGACCATATCTGCATTAGCAAGAAATTTAGAAGATCCCTTCAAGATGTTCGAGTGAGGAGGGGAGCAGATGTCGCCTCCGACCACCATCTGCTTACCTTAAGAATGAAGCTCAAGCTAAAGAAAAGCCGCACAGAGACAACAAGAAGACAGCGCAATAATGTAGGCCTCCTGAGAGAAACTGGAGTTAGAGAAGAGTTCAAACTGGTGCTGTCCAACCGGTTTCAAGCGCTACAGGAGCTAGTAAATGAAGAGGAGGCGGTCACCACAGAGCAGCAGTGGAAGGCAGTTAGAGAGGCGCTGAACTCAACCTGCAAAGACACTGTAGGGTTCAGGAAACACCATCACAAGGACTGGCTGTCAGCACAGACCTTGAAGAAGATAGAAGTGAGGAAGCAGAAGAAAGCAGTTGTCAACAACAGTCGCACGAGAGCAGCCAAAGTAAGGGCACAGGGGGAATACTGGGAAGCCAACCGCGAGGTGAAGAAGAGTATCAGGGCAGACAAGAGGGCCTACACAGACAACCTGGCAGCAGAGGCAGAAAAGGCAGCAGGCAGCGGCAATATGAAACAGCTCTACGACATTACCAGAAGATTGTCAGGCAAGTATGGCCATACAGAAAGACCAGTAAAAGACAAAGAAGGCAAGCCTATTGCAGACAGAGCAGACCAACTCGACAGATGGGCCGAGTATTTTGAAGTGTTACTGAACAGACCTAGCCCACCCGACCCCCCAGACATCCAGCCGGCAGAGACCGACCTACCCAGCCGGCAGGCAAAGTCCAAGCCGACCGGTCACAAAGCGTGAGCTCCAAGTTCAACAGTTCCAGGCACAACACTCGAGTAAGCTCCAAAGCAGTGAACAAGAACAGTAAGTGAAGTCGCAAGCTGACCGGCCACTGTAGGAACGAAGAGCGACACACAGACACAACCGTTTACAGGCTAGCTAAGAACTAAACTGGGGTATGCCGGGTAATCTCGTACCGGATGGGACTAAGGGGAGGCTACTCGGGTTATGGCCTGGTCTATGGCGCCCCTCTCCTGCCAACACCCCCCTATACGGACACAACCATATTTTGGCTAAAATTAAGCTAGCTAGGTAACATTCCTATCAGTAATACCACCGGTAATGTGTTTTGAGAAAACAAAGTATGTTTTGACACCAACATAAGCATGCCCAGACACGCGCACAGACTCACAAACTTAGTTTATGGCAGTAGAGCCCTCTGAAGGCAAAACATGCCAAGTCCAGTATGGTTATTTTGGAGCTACCCTGTTTGTCCTATAAAACCATTAACACCCTCATGCAGGCATCCATCGGTACTGTTTACAGTGCTGGTGGCTGTACGTATACAGGGTTAACTATGACATGATTTTAGGTGACGATGTTTCCCATATCCTGCTCATTGTCACTCAACAAGTTCATAGTCAGCTGAACCACACAATAGGGCAATCAAGTCATCAATTCAAATGCAACCACACACACAAACACCTGCACGCTAAAGAACAACAAAGGCAAAGAGTTATGGCTCACGTATATGACCGATCCACATAATAATAATAATAATAATAATACTGTTTATTGCCATTTGCCTTAAGACATAAAGCATAGGAATGTGTGCTGGTGTCGTTACAATTACAAACATCTCAGTCGACTCTATCACACAATTAAATGCTCTACACACACTGTCAAAACTTTAAAACTGAACAACTTGACTAATCTCACAACCCAATGCGTACCCATTCACACACCCACGCTCATTTCCCACACACACTGACACAACATGTCTGACAATAAGTAAAGGGATGTCTAGGATGGCAAGAGGACACTGCAGCCGCAGCCACTCTCCCATCCTCAGACTTGGACCCATCCGTATAAAGACGACAATAGCCAGGAAAGCTTGAAAGGAGTTCATCATTTCAGTGACCTCACAAAGGTCAAGGTCACAGGGGATCAGGAAAGAACATAATTTTTTTTTCTTCTCAATTACTATTCATAACTTCAAACCCAAACTTGCTACAGAGATATCTGATGGTAAGACCTTTCTATGCGTACTAATTTGGTTGATCCCTCAGAAAGGTAAAGGGCCACAAGAGCTCAAGAAATAGGTCTAAAATCGCCATATTTTGACAAAAGATGTTTTTTCTCAATTACTGTTTACAACTTCAAACCCAAACTTGCTACAGAGATAGCTGATGGTAAGACCTATCTATGCGTACTAATTTGGATGACCCCTCGGAAAGGTCAAGGGTCGCAAGAGGTCGACAGATGTGTATGAAATGCCAATAATTGTAGTTATTATCAACATTTTTGCAAACTTTTCAATCAAATTTGGCACAAAGGTCCGAAAGGTAGCTGATGATAAAACCTTCCTATGTATCCTAATAAATTTAGTCGACTCACCGCAAAGGTCAAGGGGTTTCACAGATGTGTGGAAACTGATTAAATTTTGAGAAAACGTGGATTTTGTTAGTGCACAGTGGACAGACGACAGGACAGTCGACGGATGCCGGACGACCACTGGCCCAGAACGTAGACTCATTTTTGCTTCGCACCTGAGCCAAAAATACACTGTGCCAGAAGCATGATACAAAGACCTGGAAACAGTCAGCAGAATCATAAGCAGTCAGCAGAATCATAAACAGTCACGAGAATCATAAACAGTCAGCAGAATCATAAACAGTCAGCAGAATCATAGTCACCAGAATCATAGTCACCAGAATCATAGTCACCAGAATCATAAACAGTCATGAGAATCATAAATAAAACAGTCACCAGAATCATAAACAGACACGAGAATCATAAACAGTCACCAGAATCATAAACAGTCAGCAGAATCATAAACAGTCAGCAGAATCATAAACAGTCAGCAGAATCATAAACAGTCACCAGAATCATACCCTGTTTGGCTGGATGCCATTTGCTTCCATGCTAGCCAGAAATTCTGTATGGGAAAACTTCTTCTCATTGTAAGTGTAAACCCCCAGTAACGTGTTGTAGTGAGTCACATCCAGAGGAATGCCTGAAACATGCGCATCATACAATCCACAGCAAAATGCCAGCACTAGGAACAACAACAGATAACCCACATCTAAAAGCTTCACATGTGTCCACTGCCATATGCAAGCTACATTATAGTACTTACAGATAAGGATATAGACCAATGGCTTTACTTCAAGGGTGGTGCCAGAATAGCTTGGCGCCTAGAGACGCCAAGGTATTCTGGCACTACCTTTGAACTATCTTAGCTAAACTTATTTCACACACTGGTGTATTCCGAATGATAAGGGTTAATGGTAGCTGGGGTTTGCTACACAGACCCTTGTATGCCTGAGGGAGGTCAAATTAACCACTGTACCCTGAAGGCCTGGGAGGTACAATGGTTAATTTGACGTCCTGTAGGCATATGAGGGTCCATGTGGCAAACTACTGAGAACAATAACATATCTGTCTGTATTCTTCTTCTAATTTCATACCAAGAAATCAAGCTGATGAAAGGTCTCTGAATAATGATTTCTTCCCGGTGAGAAGAAATCTTCTAACACTGGATCCCACCATACAAGACTGACCTCAAAATACTATACAATATACCGGTACACATAAACTTACGGCATAACCCTTTGGGTGTCAGTAGGGGTTTCAGTCATGATGATTCCTGCAGGAATAACACCCTGACATCCTGCAGAAATAACACCCTGACATCCTGCAGAAATAACACCCTGACATCCTGCAGAAATAACAACACCCTGACATCCTGCAGAAATAACACCCTGACATCCTGCAGAAATAACAACACCCCGACATCCTGCAGGAATTATCGTGACTAAAACCGCTACCGACACTCAAAGGGTTAATGTAAGATCATTCATGACACTGCAATACCAGCAGCACTGTCTACACATTGTCAGAGTAACTGAAGAGGTGAGTGATTTTTGCCGAGTTGGTATGCCTTGCCCTGTGCCTAGGTTAAAAGCACCAACGGCGCCATTGTTACACCGTCGTAGTTGAAGTACAAGAGATGCTCGCACTACAACGGACTTGATTCAGGGGCTTGGGGCGTGACACAAGCCTCCGCCATCTTCAAGTCTACATACAACTGGTGCACAGTTCTGGTGCACATGACCAGTCCGAGCGACCGATCTGCTGCGAAAATAGCAACTATGGCACCGCTGGTGCGTTTAACCTAGGTACAGGGCAAGGTTTTTAAAATACCAACTCATTAAGATTTTTGCCTCAAAAGACTAGAATTCTTCAATAAAATAGCTGCAAAGGACGCAGATGTGCTTTCGATTCTGCAAAAGTTTTTTTTTTTTTAGTAGTTTATTATGAAACACATTGTTGCAAATGTGTGCTACAAACAACTCCAGTAGTGTGCCTACTCAGTCATAGGTCCATTGCCAAGGGGAGGGAGAGGGTTGTGGCAAGTGAGGTGGGTGAGGGTCACGCTATCTGTCATCAGCACCAGCCCTGCCCCATGTTTATTTTGTTTAGCCATTACTCGCTACAAATTCCCCTTCCAGTTCAGTCTTGCTTCCCCTTCTCTGTCCTCTCTTCATTTTGGCTTGTAACAGTGTCTAATAGCTAAGTCAGACCAGTACAACTGCAGCTGACATAGATCACTTTGAACCCCCAGATATTGAATCGGCTCATGGGAATCTGTGCATTTTGCAGACTCACTTTACATCCTTATTAGATCCCTCAGATGAGTAAGCCACTGCGGACTTTTTTTGCGTATCCAGAGCCTTCCATCCACAAGATTGAAGCATAAATTTTCATGAGCCCATGCATGTTGTAAAGGCTGGCTATGAATCAACGTGCTCTTTTGGACCTGTTACATAGATCGGCCTCGTTTGCATCCAAAAGTTGAAGGTGTTACTATAAAAGGCCATTGGGGCTTTAAATCATCATTGAAATATGTGTGGCATGCGCTTCACGAGTTCATTGTGTACTGACAAATTATGCTCACATAATTCCTTGAACTTCCCCCAGAGCTCCTCAGTCAGTTTGAGGCGAGATGCAGGCGGTTCGTCGAACAAAAAGCAGCCGTACAGGCGCAGGAGAGTCAAGCTGTTGCGAGCACTAAAGGAACCTGAATACAGCCAAGGCATGTATTTTACCATACAATACAATACAATAATACTTTATTAATCCCTCATGGGGAAATTCACTGTCCGCCCATACAACACATGGCATCATCATTCACTCGTGAAATACTTAAATAACCCATAACTCTCAATTAAAGAGATGAACTGTAACAGACGTACTGTTACCTGTGTAACACTTTTGGCATCAGAAACACTTATGGTGGATTCCCCTTGTGCTTCTGGTGTCAGCAATGTTGCAGTGAACTACTGAAAGGGCTAGAACTAAAGAATGTTGACAGACACAATCTACTGATATTACTGTTGAAGAGGGACAGCCTGAGGGACAAAAGAGTTGAAAAAACGTGATGTACTACTTTTGGGTACTCAAAGTCTGCCACTTTGACATGTCTAAATACCACTGTGCATACAGTCATAAATGCTGCATGTTGACAGTACTTACTATTGGAGTATTGGTTGTATGCACCTGGGGGCTAATTAATCTTTGGAAATGTCTCAACATAATTCTCTCTAAAAACACCAATGGACACAAGAAATCAAAATACCCTACAATATAACCTTTTTCTTAGTTGACAATGTGGATTACAGGTCTATAATCACAAACTTTAACAGATAAAATAACTTAATATTTTAATAAGTCACATTTTGACACAAACAAACCAGCAAAAGAAAACACACAAAAGCCTCCATACAGATACAGACCTAAAATAAAAAGAGGCAATATTAATTTTTTTTTTTTTTTAAAGGAACTGCTGTAACCTTATTTTCTAGTTTCTTGTTTTGCTTTTGTTGTGCAAACCTGGGTTCCTGGATTTCATCGGATGTTCAAAAAATGGTCCATAATCACTTATTCACTAACAACCTTCTTTATCCATAGAAGACACAATGGGATCAAGCTGCTTGCGGGAAATGCGTCCAAACTGTCGGATGTAGCATTCTGCAGTAAACAGCAAATTGTCCACTTTGGAGTTGGTTGCTGGTTCCGATGACAGTGCTGTGGAAGCAGCTGTGCTGTTCCATAATCTGTTAAGTAAGAAGTCATAGTTGCAATTAAAACTAAATGTGTTTATTTACAAATATTAAACAGTCTTAATTAACAGTGGCATATCCTCCATTTCAAAACTGTCAAATCAAATTTTCTGCTGGGTCACAATTTTACATTCTCTTCTCTCTTTTTTTCTTCCAGTGTAGAGTCAGGCTCGGATGAGCTCTCTAGACTCTGTGGCGACACATTCTGAAAGTACCATTAAAAACTGGTTAACCCTTTTAGCCCTGGGACCCTGCAGCAGGAGATGGATTGATCATGATAATTCAAGGGTAGTGCCAGATGAGCTTGGTGCTTTCAGGCGCCAAGCTCATCTGGAAGTACCCTTGAATTATCATGATCAATCCATCTCCTACAACTGGTACATAGTCATTAGGCAACACCTCCGAAATTTGAGAAATGGGACCTTGGGGCTAAAAAGGGGTTAAGACTACAGGAGACTGGTAATGGTGCTACTGGGCTCGGGCGACTGGCTGCTGGGTGGTACAGCCGACCAGTTGAGCTCTGAAGGCGTTTGATTTCAAGTGCAACTATGCTTCACGCTAAGCCAGAAAATGAAACAAAGTAAAAGTCAACTTAACTATATTTTGAAGTATGTCTAACCACCTGCAAAACAAATCTCAATGTATTCACAAATATTGGTTTTTTTCTAGTCTCATGTACACGTATGCAAATGGATGCATGTCCCAAATCTCTTGGCTTGACTTCGCGAACAAAGATTTTATAGGAGTTGCCCACGACGTCTGCAGGCTTGTTCCTGGCTGCGGAGGCCAATCCGGGACAGGCAGGTTCGACCTCAGTGGCTGCAGGGGGAGGTATGGCCAGGGTTCTGAGTTGCGGCATCTGTTTTTTCTCCTGAGCCGCTTGTCCTTAAGGCTAGCTCTGCGAGAGTCCTCAAAGGAGACAGCTGCCTTGTAAATGGTGGAGCGCCAGGTGTCACGGTCCACAGCCAGACCTGCCTACCCTTTACATTTGAAATGTGTAGTGTTCTGGACCAAATGTGTAGTTTTTCAGGCAAATGAGTAGTTTTTCAACCGAAACTTGACAAGGTTAATTGTGGCACGCCACTCACTCATATATATATATATATATATATATATATATATATATATATATATATATGAATGACGTTTGGTGTCGGCAGACAAATTTTGACCAACTTCTACCGGGCAGATATTGAAAGTATTTTGACCTTCTCCATGACTGTTTGCTTTGGCAGCACCACACAGAAAGAGCGATCCAAATTAAAAAAGTAGTAAAAACTGCATCAAAAATCATAGGAAGAATGCTAAAAAATAAAAAAGGCTAGATCCACCCTCCGAGATGATTCTCACCCAGCCCACCAGTTTGTTTGAGATGCTGCCATCCGAGTGCCGTTATAGAACGATCGGAACACGCACGATTCGTTTTAAAAACAGTTTTTATCCAACCACTTCCTTACTTTTAATGATGCAAATGTACATCAAACCTGACCCATCCGTCCCACTGTTTTACTGTATACATGTAATGTATGTACAGTATTGTCCAGCTACATCAAGCGACATGTTTTATTATTATGATATGTTCTCTGTGATTTGTGTCACTGTGAAATCGTGTTTATTGCCTTTACGATTAGACCACAATAGTTCAAGGCATGGATTGATTGATTGATTGTATATTGCTTAACGTCCCGACAGCAACAAGGCTTTCTCAGGACGTGTCTGCACTGCTTGTAAAAAAATAAACAGAACATTGCATGTATGTCGCCAGCCGATCAAATACGTTAAATAAACCTAACACATGGGGCCTAAATAAAGCTAAGACCATTTAGCAACACACATCCAACATCAAGAGCTACAGGCAGTGCAGACAGTAGGGAGAGTTTTAAAAAGGCAAATACAGGGGAATGGACAAAGGGTAGACAGAAACACATGCCCCAGAATAGAGTTAGTTAGTTATTTGGGTTTAACGCCGAGCAGGCGACTAAGGCCATCTCACGGGGGATGGGTAAAAATCTGGTCAGCCAGACTAAAAGCAAGGTCTTAAGACAAGATGTAAATATATATTAAAAATCTCAGGCTAAAATGTCGCACGTCTTTAAAAGAAATGTCTACAGACTCTCAAAAAGGGCAAATAAAAAAGATTCACATAGTCTATGAATGCTCAAATCTTGTTAAAAATATTGCATGCTCGCAAGAAATTGAAGATTTTGTCCGGGGGAACATCCCGGAACAAAACCTTCAAGGAGTCTGCTGTAAAGTGTTTATATCTGGTGTCAATTAGGTCAGCACAATACAGCAAAAAGTGTCGAACAGAAAACTGCTCATCACACGCAAAACACCATGGACGCTCATCCCGTTTAAGTAAGTAAGAGTGCGTAACATACGTGTGCCCGATGTGGAGCCGAGCAAGGACAGTCTCCTCACGGCGGCTGCCGCAGCGGAAAGGTAGACTGTCAGACAACTTAGGAAGAGCTTCATGAAGCTTGTTCCCTTCCTCTTTGTCCCACTCGAACTGCCACTCGCGGGCCACGTACGCACTAATCACAGGTTTAAAATCACTATAGACAGTCTGTGTGTCAGGGACAGGGTCACTGCGGGCACTGTTGGCAGCAGAATCTGCGATTCTGTTGCCTTCGATGCCCACATGGCCTGGGACCCAAATAAAAATGATGTCATAATATTCCTTCATCAAGTCCGCGTAGAGCTCTCTAATCTGCACCAGCAGTGGATGGTCTGTTCCCGCGCCCTGAAGGGCCTGCAGGTTAGTTATTTAGTTAGTTATTTGGGTTTAACGCCGAGCAGGCGACTAAGCCCATCTCACGGCGGGATGGGTAAAAATCTGGTCAGCCAGACTAAAAGCAAGGTCTTAAGACAAGATGTAAATATAGATTAAAAATCTCAGGCTAAAATGTCGCACATGTCTGGAAAAGAAACGTCTACAGACTCTCAAAAAGGGCAAATAAAAAAATTCACATAGTCTATGAATGCTCAGATCTTGTTAAAAATATTGCATTCTCTCAAAAAATTGAAGATTTTGTCCGGGGGAACATCCCGGAACAAAATCTTCAAGGAGTCTGCTGTGAAGTGTTTATATCTGGTGTCAATTAGGTCAGCACAATACAGCAAAAAGTGTCGAACAGAAAACTGCTCATCACAGGCAAAACACCATGGACGCTCATCCTGTTTAAGTAAGTAAGAGTGCGTAACATACGTGTGCCCGATGTGGAGCCGAGCAAGGACAGTCTCCTCACGGCGGCTGCCGCAGCGGAAAGGTAGACTGTCAGACAACTTAGGAAGAGCTTCATGAAGCTTGTTCCCTTCCTCTTTGTCCCACTCGGACTGCCACTCGCGGGCTATGTACGCACTAATAACAGGTTTAAAATCACTATAGACAGTCTGTGTGTCAGGGACAGGGTCACTGCGGGCACTGTTGGCAGCAGAATCTGCGATTCTGTTGCCTTCGATGCCCACATGGCCTGGGACCCAAATAAAAATGTCATAATATTCCTTCATCAAGTCCGCGTAGAGCTCCCTAATCTGCACCAGCAGTGGATGGTCTGTTCCCGCGCCCTGAAGGGCCTGCAGGGCAGAAAGAGAGTCAGACAGAATCAGGAAGTTCCTTTCCCGAGACTGATAGGCATGCTTGAGTGCTAGCAGAATGGCCTGCAGTTCTGCACTAAATACAGAGGAATGGTCAGGGAGACGGAGCTTAAATGGGCGTCTAGGATGGCGAGAGGACACTGCAGCCGCAGCCACTCTTCCATCCTCAGACTTGGACCCATCCGTATAAAGACGACAATAGCCAGGAAAAATTGAAAGGAGTTCATTGAGGCTCTGTTGGTATATGGCTGGTGGAGTACAATCCTTCTTGTGGGCAGTCAAGTCCAGCAAGATGTCAGGAACTGGTAGTAGCCAGGGTGGAGTGACGTGTTGCAGAGATTCCGAAACTTTGTCCAGGTCCACTCCGGCCGCCTGCAGATGAGGTCGGACACGGAAGGAAAGTGGACGGACAGCTCCCGGATGGGCATCGTAAATCTCTGCAAACGACGGGTTAAAAACACAATCATAGGCAGGATTTTCTGGATGGGCCTTCAGCTTCAGAACGTAGCTGAGCATGAGGCGGATGCGGCGGAGCCTGAGAGAAGGCTCCCCTGCCTCTGCATACAGACTAGGAACTGGAGATGTCCTGAAGGCTTCCAGACATATGCGCAGACCTTGATGGTGAATTGTGTTCAGACGCTGCAGAACAGACTTGGAAGCCGAGCCATATACCACAGAGCCGTAATCCAGTTTGGACCGAACAAGGGCCCGGTACAGTCGAAGTAAGACGATGCGGTCTGCACCCCAGTCAGTACGACCAACGACACGAAGAATGTCGAGGGCCTTCCGACAAGAGGTTCTAAGGTAGTTAACATGGTTGCAGAAGGTCAATCTTTTGTCAAAGATGACCCCCAAAAACTTAGCCTCTTCAGCCACCTTAATTGGCACTCCAGCAATGCTCAGGCTAGGTTCTGGAAAAAATTTCGTCTGGTTAGTAAAATGCACACAGACTGTCTTGGAGGGTGAGAATCTGAATCCGTTGAGAGACACCCACCCCTGGATGCGATCAACGCACAGCTGCAAGCGCCTCTCAAGGGACGCAAGTCCTCGACCTCGTGCACACAAAGCAAAGTCGTCCACAAACAAAGAGCATTCAGAATCATCCTTGACGGCCTTTACAATGTTATTTATTTTAATGCTAAATAAAACAGGAGATAGAATACTGCCCTGTGGGACACCCATCTCCTGTTCAAAGGAGTCGGAGAGGGTGGAGCCCACACGGACATGGAACGACCTGTTGGACAAAAAATTGTGAATAAAAACGGGCAGATGCCCTTTAAAACCCATGTCCGACAAATCAGACATTATACCATGCTTCCAGGTAGTGTCATATGCCTTTTCAAGATCAAAGAAAATTGCATAGACATGCTGCTTGTTGACAAAAGCATCTCGGATAAAAGACTCAAAGCGGACTAGATGGTCAGTTGTACTACGGAAGCGCCGGAAACCGCACTGGAGGTCTGTGATGAGACCCTGTGACTCAAGATGCCACACCAGTCGGGCGTTGACCAAGCGTTCCATAGTTTTACATAAACATGATGTCAAAGCTATTGGCCGGTAGTTGCCCGGGTCGGAAGGATCCTTACCCGGCTTGGGAATTGGCACAACCACAGCCTGGCGCCAAGATGGCGGAAAATGACCGGTTATCCAGATATGGTTAAAGGCCTTGAGAAGTACAAGGAGTGAATCCTCAGGCAGATGTGTTATGAGCTGATAATGGATGGTATCTAATCCAGCAGCAGAGTCAGTACATTTCTGCATGGCTTGCTGCAATTCTGAAAACGTAAAAGGGGCATTATAGTCTTCCAAGTTATCCGATATAAAATCACAAGCACAAGATTCTCGCTTCTCCTTCTCTCTCTGGAAGAAAGGTGAATAATGCTCTGTTGAAGAATTATGGGCAATGGTGGAGGCAAGTAAATTGGCCACAGCCTTTTTATCTGTGACCAAACTGGCACCATCTCTAAGATGGCCGACAGAAGCCGAGCCACCCCTGCCCCCAATTCTTCGAACAGCCTTCCAGACTTTTTGGGACGGAGTCCTAGAAGATAAAGATGAGACGAAGCGTCTCTAGGAAGCACGGCGTTCACGTTTAAAAATATAACGGGCTTTCGCCCGCTGTCTTTTAAAGGTTAAAATATTTGCTTGCGACGGATTACGAAATGCACGTCGCTGAGCAGATTTGCGCATTGTTTGGGCCTTGCGGCACTCTTCATTGAACCATGGTACTCTCGGCTTCCGAGGGAGTGATGTGGAAGTTCTAGGGATGGTTTCACCTGCAACCTCCAACAAAATAGAAGTAAAACAAGAAACAGGTTCTTCAGCTGACATGACCACCTCCTCTGTAAGGCGAGACTGACAGAGAGAGGCAAGCAGAGACCAGTTAGCTTTCTTGAGATTCCAGCGCCCCACCGGCGAATCCTCCTCACAGCTGACCGATGACAGGACTACTGGGAAGTGGTCACTACCACACAGGTCGTCGTGAACCTTCCAGTCAAAGTCCAGCATGAGAGAAGGATCACACACAGTGAGGTCTAGAACAGAACTAGATCCGGAACCTGAGTTAGAGTATGTAGGTGAGCCATCGTTAAAGACACATAGGTTAAGTTGAGAAAAAACATCTTCTAACATCTGACCTCTGCCATCATAGTGGTCACTACCCCAAAGGTGAGCATGACCGTTAAAATCCCCCATGAGAATAAAGGGAGGGGGCAGTTGATCTACTAAGTGAAAAATATCATTGCTACAGACCCGCAGTGATGGTGGCAGGTAAATACTGCATATGGTTATGGTCTTTTTTAAGGTAACCCGAGCAGCGACAGCCTGAAGACAGGTGTCAATGCTAACGGGGCTACATAAAATTTGGCTACTAATGAGAAGAGCCGCTCCACCCGAGCGCCTCTCCGAATCAGAGCCTTTATGTATAACATTAAAACCATTAAAAGACACAGGGTCAGAAGTCTTCAGGTAAGTCTCCTGAAGAGATATGACTGAGGGGTTATAGAACTTGACTAAAAGACGTAATTCCTCAAAGTTAGCTCGAAAACCACGACAATTCCACTGAAGCAAAGAGTCCATGATTAAGTCTGATCTGGGGGTAAGGAGTTTTTCCCCCCTTTTTCCTTTACCTTGGAAGGAGTTGAAGAAACAGAGGGGGGCCGGCTCCCGGGCCTCCTCTGGTTCTTCGGAGAGGAAGGGGGTGGAGCTGCCGCAGCATCAGCAACAACAACTTCCACTCCCTCCATCCGCTCCTCCAGTGCAGCATATTTGTTTTGAAGGGGCACATCTGTGTTCCCCTTCTGGGCCCGTGCGCACAGCGGTCCCATAGATTTCTTAGACTTCTGGTCCTGGGCAGCGTTCCTGCCGCTAGAGTTAGCGGCCTTAGAAGGCTGACCAGAGCCAGAAGCCTTTGGAGTTGACTGACTAACAGGTTTGGGTGGGGGCTGAGGCTTAGGGGCAACAGAAGGCGGCACAACCGGACCGGCAGTGTCCGCCTTCTGCGTTCCCTGGCTCCTTGTCACCACCGGAGGAGGGTTACTCTCCAGGGGCGAGATGAGCCGAGGCTCCGCCCCCAACCAAGAAGTTGGGGTCTGACATGAAAAGTCTTTGGTGGGGCGCTTGCCTGCCACCGCTGCACTAAAAGTATACACTGAGGTGTTAGAGGTTGGGGCAGCCGCAGCTGCACCAGGGCCTTCAACCAGTTTTTTGGCATCCAGAAAGGACAGCCCCTTCTCCACACGCACCTGCTGAATCTTGCACTCGGATATCCAACGAGGGCATTTCTTATCCGAAGCCATTGCGCCCCCTGGCAATTCACACACAGGGGGGTGGCTGTGCAGGACTCAGCAGAGTGTCCGGGCCTAGTGCAACGGGCGCATGAAGCCTCTGCCTGACGGCATGTCTTCTGCCCATGGCCATACTTTTGGCACTTAAAGCACCGGAGGGGAAGAGGGACGTACTTTTTCACTCTCAGGGAGTAGTAACCTCCCCAGATGGTAGTAGGCGGGGTGGGGGTGCCAAACATCAGGATGATGGTAGGGAGATGGATCTCCCCACCACCTCGCTTGGAAGCGAAGCGCCTGACGCAAGTCACCCCCTGAGACTTAAGGTTCCTTACAAGTTCATCTTCTGACAGTTCTGCCAAAGCTTGATCTTTGATTACGCCTCTTGACGAATTCATAGTTTTGTGGGGTGTGACTTCCACAGGAGTGTCTCCGATGGAAGAGAGCCCCAGTAGCCCGCTGGAGTGTGCCCGAGTACGGCACTCCACCAGCAAGTCACCAGACCTGAGGCGCTGGGCGTCAGGCCTCCCAACACGGCTCCTGAGGGTCTCCCCCACCAGAAAAGGATGCAGCTTGGTAACTGGTTTCTCCTTCACCTTGCTATGGACAATGAGGAAGCGAGGCCATACGGCCGACGCCTGAGGCGTCGCTTCCTCACAGTCTGAATCACTGTCATGTGCAATGTCGGTGTCTATACGCCGTTTCTGTGCTAGTTTTGGTTTTTTGGTTTTATCCATATTATATTAGTAGAGATATTCATCCCCCGGGGGTCCCCGCCCACCACCGAGCCCAACAAGGGAAAGTGCAACTGTCGGCGGGTCTCCAGCCGACGCACAATGGAGACTGCCCGAAAGATATACTCAAGGGGGTAAGCCCGATTGAACCGTTTGAGCCACCGCCTTCTATCACACCGTTGAATGCAGGGGAATACTGGCGTAAAGCACCTAATCAGCAGCAGAAGCTATAGCATGGTGCTCCGTATAGCAACCCGCATGTCAACAGTGGGATAGGGCTCAACGTGACAAGAGCCGATTGACTAGGCCGGTACGACTAGCCTCCCGTTTAGGTAGAAGTCAAGGCCGAAGTGGAGTGTTGGCACCAGTGAGCCGCAGCCCAAAGGGAACCTCAGCCACCAGGATCCTCTTCTCCCCCGACACGGGTCTCCAAGCACGGCAAACACTTGGGATCCAAAGGACCAAAAAGTCACGAGTATTTTTAAGGACCAATCCAACATGGTACGACCTAGGTTAGCACAGCTCCTTAAAAACCGGACCAGTGAAAAGGCTGAACAACATATCTGCTGACATCAAGTCCTAATCCTGGACAAAGATGGCACCCGTCCGCTAGCCCACTCAGTCAGGGACTGAGCGGACTACCCACCTACGCCACGTGGAGGCCGGTGCCGGGTAGGCTGAAGGGCCTGCAGGGCAGAAAGAGAGTCAGACAGAATCAGGAAGTTCCTTTCCCGAGACTGATAGGCATGCTTGAGTGCTAGCAGAATGGCCTGCAGTTCTGCACTAAATACAGAGGAATGGTCAGGGAGACGGAGCTTAAATGGGCGTCTAGGATGGCGAGAGGACACTGCAGCCGCAGCCACTCTTCCATCCACAGACTTGGACCCATCCGTATAAAGACGACAATAGCCAGGAAAAATTGAAAGGAGTTCATTGAGGCTCTGTTGGTATATGGCTGGTGGAGTACAATCCTTCTTGTGGGCAGTCAAGTCCAGCAAGATGTCAGGAACTGGTAGTAGCCAGGGTGGAGTGACGTGTTGCAGAGATTCCGAAACTTTGTCCAGGTCCACTCCGGCTGCCTGCAGATGAGGTCGGACACGGAAGGAAAGTGGACGGACAGCTCCCGGATGGGCATCGTAAATCTCTGCAAACGACGGGTTAAAAACACAATCATAGGCAGGATTTTCTGGATGGGCCTTCAGCTTCAGAACGTAGCTGAGCATGAGGCGGATGCGGCGGAGCCTGAGAGAAGGCTCCCCTGCCTCTGCATACAGACTAGGAACTGGAGATGTCCTGAAGGCTCCCAGACATATGCGCAGACCTTGATGGTGAATTGTGTTCAGACGCTGCAGAACAGACTTGGAAGCCGAGCCATATACCACAGAGCCGTAATCCAGTTTGGACCGAACAAGGGCCCGGTACAGTCGAAGTAAGACGATGCGGTCTGCACCCCAGTCAGTACGACCAACGAAACGAAGAATGTCGAGGGCCTTCCAACAAGAGGTTCTAAGGTAGTTAACATGGTTGCAGAAGGTCAATCTTTTGTCAAAGATGACCCCCAAAAACTTTGCCTCTTCGGCCACCTTAATTGGCACACCAGCAATGCTCAGACTAGGTTCTGGAAAAAATTTCGTCTGGTTAGTAAAATGCACACAGACTGTCTTGGAGGGCGAGAATCTGAATCCATTGAGAGACACCCACCCCTGGATTCGATCAACACACAGCTGCAAGCGCCTCTCAAGGGACGCAAGTCCTCGACCTCGTGCACACAAAGCAAAGTCGTCCACAAACAAAGAGCATTCAGAATCATCCTTGACGGCCTTTACAATGTTATTTATTTTAATGCTAAATAAAACAGGAGATAGAATACTGCCCTGTGGGACACCAATCTCCTGTTCAAAGGAGTCGGAGAGGGTGGAGCCCACACGGACATGGAACGACCTGTTGGACAAAAAATTGTGAATAAAAACGGGCAGATGCCCTTTAAAACCCATGTCCGACAAATCAGACATTATACCATGCTTCCAGGTAGTGTCATATGCCTTTTCAAGATCAAAGAAAATTGCATAGACATGCTGCTTGTTGACAAAAGCATCTCGGATAAAAGACTCAAAGCGGACTAGATGGTCAGTTGTACTACGGAAGCGCCGGAAACCGCACTGGAGGTCTGTGATGAGACCCTGTGACTCAAGATGCCACACCAGTCGGGCGTTGACCAAGCGTTCCATAGTTTTACATAAACATGATGTCAAAGCTATTGGCCGGTAGTTGCCCGGGTCGGAAGGATCCTTACCCGGCTTGGGAATTGGCACAACCACAGCCTGGCGCCAAGATGGCGGAAAATGACCGGTTATCCAGATATGGTTAAAGGCCTTGAGAAGTACAAGGAGTGAATCCTCAGGCAGATGTGTTATGAGCTGATAATGGATGGTATCTAATCCAGCAGCAGAGTCAGTACATTTCTGCAAGGCTTGCTGCAATTCTGAAAACGTAAAAGGGGCATTATAGTCTTCCAAGTTATCCGATATAAAATCACAAGCACAAGATTCTCGCTTCTCCTTCTCTCTCTGGAAGAAAGGTGAATAATGCTCTGTTGAAGAATTATGGGCAATGGTGGAGGCAAGCAAATTGGCCACAGCCTTTTTATCTGTGACCAAACTGGCACCATCTCTAAGATGGCCGACAGAAGCCGAGCCACCCCTGCCCCTAATTCTTCGAACAGCCTTCCAGACTTTTTGGGACGGAGTCCTAGAAGATAAAGATGAGACGAAGCGTCTCCAGGAAGCACGGCGTTCACGTTTAAAAATGTAACGGGCTTTCGCCCGCTGTCTTTTAAAGGTTAAAATATTTGCTTGCGACGGATTACGAAAAGCACGTCGCTGAGCAGATTTGCGCATTGTTTGGGCCTTGCGGCACTCTTCATTGAACCATGGTACTCTCGGCTTCCGAGGGAGTGATGTGGAAGTTCTAGGGATGGTTTCACCTGCAACCTCCAACAAAATAGAAGTAAAACAAGAAACAGGTTCTTCAGCTGACATGACCACCTCCTCTGTAAGACGAGACTGACAGAGAGAGGCAAACAGAGACCAGTTAGCTTTCTTGAGATTCCAGCGCCCCACCGGCGAATCCTCCTCACAGCTGACCGATGACAGGACTACTGGGAAGTGGTCACTACCACACAGGTCGTCGTGAACCTTCCAGTCAAAGTCCAGCATGAGAGAAGGATCACACACAGTGAGGTCTAGAACAGAACTAGATCCGGAACCTGAGTTAGAGTATGTAGGTGAGCCATCGTTAAAAACACATAGGTTAAGTTGAGAAAAAACATCTTCTAACATCTGACCTCTGCCATCATAGTGGTCACTACCCCAATTAGTTAGTTAGTTAGTTATTTGGGTTTAACGCCGAGCAGGCGACTAAGGCCATCTCACGGAGGGATGGGTAAAAATCTGGTCAGCCAGACTAAAAGCAAGGTCTTAAGACAAGATGTAAATATAGATTAAAAATCTCAGGCTAAAATGTCGCACATGTCTGGAAAAGAAACGTCTACAGACTCTCAAAAAGGGCAAATAAAAAAATTCACATAGTCTATGAATGCTCAGATCTTGTTAAAAATATTGCATTCTCTCAAAAAATTGAAGATTTTGTCCGGGGGAACATCCCGGAAGAAAACCTTCAAGGAGTCTGCTGTGAAGTGTTTATATCTGGTGTCAATTAGGTCAGCACAATACAGCAAAAAGTGTCAAACAGAAAACTGCTCACCACAGGCAAAACACCATGGACGCTCATCCTGTTTAAGTAAGTAAGAGTGCGTAACATATGTGTGCCCGATGTGGAGCCGAGCAAGGACAGTCTCCTCACGGCGGCTGCCGCAGCGGAAAGGTAGACTGTCAGACAACTTAGGAAGAGCTTCATGAAGCTTGTTCCCTTCCTCTTTGTCCCACTCGGACTGCCACTCGCGGGCTATGTACGCACTAATAACAGGTTTAAAATCACTATAGACAGTCTGTGTGTCAGGGACAGGGTCACTGCGGGCACTGTTGGCAGCAGAATCTGCGATTCTGTTGCCTTCGATGCCCACATGGCCTGGGACCCAAATAAAAATGATGTCATAATATTCCTTCATCAAGTCCGCGTAGAGCTCTCTAATCTGCACCAGCAGTGGATGGTCTGTTCCCGCGCCCTGAAGGGCCTGCAGGGCAGAAAGAGAGTCAGACAGAATCAGGAAGTTCCTTTCCCGAGACTGATAGGCATGCTTGAGTGCTAGCAGAATGGCCTGCAGTTCTGCACTAAATACAGAGGAATGGTCAGGGAGACGGAGCTTAAATGGGTGTCTAGGATGGCGAGAGGACACTGCAGCCGCAGCCACTCTTCCATCCTCAGACTTGGACCCATCCGTATAAAGACGACAATAGCCAGGAAAAATTGAAAGGAGTTCATTGAGGCTCTGTTGGTATATGGCTGGTGGAGTACAATCCTTCTTGTGGGCAGTCAAGTCCAGCAAGATGTCAGGAACTGGTAGTAGCCAGGGTGGAGTGACGTGTTGCAGAGATTCCGAAACTTTGTCCAGGTCCACTCCGGCCGCCTGCAGATGAGGTCGGACATGGAAGGAAAGTGGACGGACAGCTCCCGGATGGGCATCGTAAATCTCTGCAAACGACGGGTTAAAAACACAATCATAGGCAGGATTTTCTGGATGGGCCTTCAGCTTCAGAACGTAGCTGAGCATGAGGCGGATGCGGCGGAGCCTGAGAGAAGGCTCCCCTGCCTCTGCATACAGACTAGGAACTGGAGATGTCCTGAAGGCTCCCAGACATATGCGCAGACCTTGATGGTGAATTGTGTTCAGACGCTGCAGAACAGACTTGGAAGCCGAGCCATATACCACAGAGCCGTAATCCAGTTTGGACCGAACAAGGGCCCGGTACAGTCGAAGTAAGACGATGCGGTCTGCACCCCAGTCAGTACGACCAACGACACGAAGAATGTCGAGGGCCTTCCGACAAGAGGTTCTAAGGTAGTTAACATGGTTGCAGAAGGTCAATCTTTTGTCAAAGATGACCCCCAAAAACTTAGCCTCTTAGCCACCTTAATTGGCACTCCAGCAATGCTCAGGCTAGGTTCTGGAAAAAATTTAGTCTGGTTAGTAAAATGCACACAGACTGTCTTGGAGGGCGAGAATCTGAATCCATTGAGAGACACCCACCCCTGGATGCGATCAACGCACAGCTGCAAGCGCCTCTCAAGGGACGCAAGTCCTCGACCTCGTGCACACAAAGCAAAGTCGTCCACAAACAAAGAGCATTCAGAATCATCCTTGACGGCCTTTACAATGTTATTTATTTTAATGCTAAATAAAACAGGAGATAGAATACTGCCCTGCGGGACACCCATCTCCTGTTCAAAGGAGTCGGAGAGGGTGGAGCCCACACGGACATGGAACGACCTGTTGGACAAAAAATTGTGAATAAAAACGGGCAGATGCCCTTTAAAACCCATGTCCGACAAATCAGACATTATACCATGCTTCCAGGTAGTGTCATATGCCTTTTCAAGATCAAAGAAAATTGCATAGACATGCTGCTTGTTGACAAATGCATCTCGGATAAAAGACTCAAAGCGGACTAGATGGTCAGTTGTACTACGGAAGCGCCGGAAACCGCACTGGAGGTCTGTGATGAGACCCTGTGACTCAAGATGCCACACCAGTCGGTTGATTGTACATTGCTTAACGTCCCGACAGCAACAAGGCTTTCTCAGGACGTGCCTGCACTGCTTGTGAAAAAAAAAACTAAACAGAACATTGAATGTATGTCGCCAGCCGGTCAAATACATTAAATAAACCTAACACATGGGGCCTAAATAAAGCTAAGACCATTTAGCAACACACATCCAATATCAAGAGCTACAGGCAGTGCAGACAGTAGGGAGAGTTTTAAAAAGGCAAATACAGGAGAATGTACCTCGGGTAGACAGAAACACATGCCCCAGAATAGAGAGAAAAACTCACCCTGTGGGGCTGACCAGGGTGACCCTGGGAACTAAAAAGTACCTAACCCCACCCAAGTCCCCCAGGGCAGACCCGGGTGGGGGGCCACACCAGTCAGGCGTTGACCAAGCGTTCCATAGTTTTACATAAACATGATGTCAAAGCTATTGGCCGGTAGTTACCCGGGTCGGAAGGATCCTTACCCGGCTTGGGAATTGGCACAACCACAGCCTGGCGCCAAGATGGCGGAAAATGACCGGTCATCCAGATATGGTTAAAGGCCTTGAGAAGTACAAGGAGTGAATCCTCAGGCAGATGTGTTATGAGCTGATAATGGATGGTATCTAATCCAGCAGCAGAGTCAGTACATTTCTGCATGGCTTGCTGCAATTCTGAAAACGTAAAAGGGGCATTATAGTCTTCCAAGTTATCCGATATAAAATCACAAGCACAAGATTCTCGCTTCTCCTTCTCTCTCTGGAAGAAAGGTGAATAATGCTCTGTTGAAGAATTATGGGCAATGGTGGAGGCAAGTAAATTGGCCACAGCCTTTTTATCTGTGACCAAACTGGCACCATCTCTAAGATGGCCGACAGAAGCCGAGCCACCCCTGCCCCCAATTCTTCGAACAGCCTTCCAGACTTTTTGGGACGGAGTCCTAGAAGATAAAGATGAGACGAAGCGTCTCCAGGAAGCACGGCGTTCACGTTTAAAAATGTAACGGGCTTTCGCCCGCTGTCTTTTAAAGGTTAAAATATTTGCTTGCGACGGATTACGAAAAGCACGTCGCTGAGCAGATTTGCGCATTGTTTGGGCCTTGCGGCACTCTTCATTGAACCATGGTACTCTCGGCTTCCGAGGGAGTGATGTGGAAGTTCTAGGGATGGTTTCACCTGCAACCTCCAACAAAATAGAAGTAAAACAAGAAACAGGTTCTTCAGCTGACATGACCACCTCCTCTGTAAGACGAGACTGACAGAGAGAGGCAAACAGAGACCAGTTAGCTTTCTTGAGATTCCAGCGCCCCACCGGCGAATCCTCCTCACAGCTGACCGATGACAGGACTACTGGGAAGTGGTCACTACCACACAGGTCGTCGTTAACCTTCCAGTCAAAGTCCAGCATGAGAGAAGGATCACACACAGTGAGGTCTAGAACAGAACTAGATCCGGAACCTGAGTTAGAGTATGTAGGTGAGCCATCGTTAAAGACACATAGGTTAAGTTGAGAAAAAACATCTTCTAACATCTGACCTCTGCCATCATAGTGGTCACTACCCCAAAGGTGAGCATGACCGTTAAAATCCCCCATGAGAATAAAGGGAGGGGGCAGTTGATCTACTAAGTTAAAAATATCATTGCTACAGACCCGCAGTGATGGTGGCAGGTAAATACTACATATGGTTATGGTCTTTTTTAAGGTAACCCTAGCAGCGACAGCCTGAAGACAGGTGTCGATGCTAACGGGGCTACATAAAATTTGGCTACTAATGAGAAGAGCCGCTCCACCCGAGCGCCTCTCCGAATCAGAGCCTTTATGTATAACATTAAAACCATTAAAAGGCACAGGGTCAGAAGTCTTCAGGTAAGTCTCCTGAAGAGATATTACTGAGGGGTTATAGAACTTGACTAAAAGACGTAATTCCTCAAAGTTAGCTCGAAAACCACGACAATTCCACTGAAGCAAAGAGTCCATGATTAAGTCTTATCTGGGGGTAAGGAGTTTTTCCCCCCTTTTTCCTTTACCTTGGAAGGAGTTGAAGAAACAGAGGGGGGGCCGGCTCCCGGGCCTCCTCTGGTTCCTCGGAGAGGAAGGGGGTGGAGCTGCCGCAGCATCAGCAACAACAACTTCCACTCCCTCCATCCGCTCCTCCAGTGCAGCATATTTGTTTTGAAGGGGGACATCTGTGTTCCCCTTCTGGGCCCGTGCGCACAGCGGTCCCATAGATTTCTTAGACCTCTGGTCCTGGGCAGCGTTTCTTCCGCTAGAGTTAGCGGCCTTAGAAGGCTGACCAGAGCCAGAAGCCTTTGGAGTTGACTGACTAACAGGTTTGGGTGGGGGCTGAGGCTTAGGGGCAACAGAAGGCGGCACAACCGGACCGGCAGTGTCCGCCTTCTGCGTTCCCTGGCTCCTTGTCACCACCGGAAGAGGGTTACTCTCCAGGGGCGAGAGGAGCCGAGGCTCCGCCCCCAACCAAGAAGTTGGGGTCTGACATGAAAAGTCTTTGGTGGGGCGCTTGCCTGCCACCGCTGCACTAAAAGTATACACTGAGGTGTTAGAGGTTGGGGCAGCCGCAGCTGCACCAGGGCCTTCAACCAGTTTTTTGGCATCCAGAAAGGACAGCCCCTTCTCCACACGCACCTGCTGAATCTTGCACTTGGATATCCAACGAGGGCATTTCTTATCCGAAGCCATATGCGACCCTGGCAATTCACACACAGGGGGGTGGCTGTGCAGGACTCAGCAGAGTGTCCGGGCCTAGTGCAACGGGCGCATGAAGCCTCTGCCTGACGGCATGTCTTCTGCCCATGGCCATACTTTTGGCACTTAAAGCACCGGAGGGGGAGAGGGACGTACTTTTTCACTCTCAGGGAGTAGTAACCTCCCCAGATGGTAGTAGGAGGGGTGGGGGTGCCAAACGTCAGGATGATGGTAGGGAGACGGATCTCCCCACCACCTCGCTTGGAAGCGAAGCGCCTGACGTAAGTCACCCCCTGAGACTTAAGGTTCCTTACAAGTTCATCTTCTGACAGTTCTGCCAAAGCTTGATCTTTGATTACGCCTCTTGACGAATTCATAGTTTTGTGGGGTGTGACTTCCACAGGAGTGTCTCCGATGGAAGAGAGCCCCAGTAGCCCGCTGGAGTGTGCCCGAGTACGGCACTCCACCAGCAAGTCACCAGACCTGAGGCGCTGGGCGTCAGGCCTGCTAACACGGCTCCTGAGGGTCTCCCCCACCAGAAAAGGATGCAGCTTGGTAACTGGTTTCTCCTTCACCTTGCTATGGAGAATGAGGAAGCGAGGCCATACGGCCGACGCCTGAGGTGTCGCTTCCTCACAGTCTGAATCACTGTCATGTTCAATGTCGGTGTCTATGTGCCGTTTCTGTGCTAGTTTTGGTTTTTTGGTTTTATCCATATTATATTAGTAGAGATATTCATCCCCCGGGGGTCCCCGCCCGCCACCGAGCCCAACAAGGGAAAGTGCAACTGTCGGCGGGTCTCCAGCCGACGCACAATGGAGACTGCCCGAAAGATATACTCAAGGGGGTAAGCCCGATTGAACCGTTTGAGCCACCGCCTTCTATCACACCGTTGAATGCAGGGGAATACTGGCGTAAAGCACCTAATCAGCAGCAGAAGCTATAGCATGGTGCTCCGTATAGCAACCCGCATGTCAACAGTGTGATAGGGCTCAACGTGACAAGAGCCGATTGACTAGGCCGGTACGACTAGCCTCCCGTTTAGGTAGAAGTCAAGGCCGAAGTGGAGTGTTGGCACCAGTGAGCCGCAGCCCAAAGGGAACCTCAGCCACCAGGATCCTCTTCTCCCCCGACACGGGTCTCCAAGCACGGCAAACACTTGGGATCCAAAGGACCAAAAAGTCACGAGTATTTTTAAGGACCAATCCAACATGGTACGACCTAGGTTAGCACAGCTCCTTAAAAACCGGACCAGTGAAAAGGCTGAACAACATATCTGCTGACATCAAGTCCTAATCCTGGACAAAGATGGCACCCGTCCACTAGCCCACTCAGTCAGGGACTGAGCGGACTACCCACCTACGCCACGTGGAGGCCGGTGCCGGGTAGGCTAGAGTTAGCGGCCTTAGAAGGCTGACCAGAGCCAGAAGCCTTTGGAGTTGACTGACTAACAGGTTTGGGTGGGGGCTGAGGCTTAGGGGCAACAGAAGGCGGCACAACCGGACCGGCAGTGTCCGCCTTCTGCGTTCCCTGGCTCCTTGTCACCACCGGAGGAGGGTTACTCTCCAGGGGCGAGAGGAGCCGAGGCTCCGCCCCCAACCAAGAAGTTGGGGTCTGACATGAAAAGTCTTTGGTGGGGCGCTTGCCTGCCACCGCTGCACTAAAAGTATACACTGAGGTGTTAGAGGTTGGGGCAGCTGCAGCTGCACCAGGGCCTTCAACCAGTTTTTTGGCATCCAGAAAGGACAGCCCCTTCTCCACACGCACCTGCTGAATCTTGCACTCGGATATCCAACGAGGGCATTTCTTATCCGAAGCCATATGCGCCCCCTGGCAATTCACACACAGGGGGGTGGCTGTGCAGGACTCAGCAGTGTCCGGGCCTAGTGCAACGGGCGCATGAAGCCTCTGCCTGACGGCATGTCTTCTGCCCATGGCCATACTTTTGGCACTTAAAGCACCGGAGGGGAAGAGGGACGTACTTTTTCACTCTCAGGGAGTAGTAACCTCCCCAGATGGTAGTAGGAGGGGTGGGGGTGCCAAACGTCAGGATGATGGTAAGGAGACGGATCTCCCCACCACCTCGCTTGGAAGCGAAGCGCCTGACGCAAGTCACCCCCTGAGACTTAAGGTTCCTTACAAGTTCATCTTCTGACAGTTCTGCCAAAGCTTGATCTTTGATTACGCCTCTTGACGAATTCATAGTTTTGTGGGGTGTGACTTCCACAGGAGTGTCTCCGATGGAAGAGAGCCCCAGTAGCCCGCTGGAGTGTGCCCGAGTACGGCACTCCACCAGCAAGTCACCAGACCTGAGGCGCTGGGCGTCAGGCCTGCCAACACGGCTCCTGAGGGTCTCCCCCACCAGAAAAGGATGCAGCTTGGTAACTGGTTTCTCCTTCACCTTGCTATGGACAATGAGGAAGCGAGGCCATACGGCCGACGCCTGAGGTGTCGCTTCCTCACAGTCTGAATCACTGTCGTGTTCAATGTCGGCGTCTATGTGCCGTTTCTGTGCTAGTTTTGGTTTTTTGGTTTTATCCATATTATATTAGTAGAGATATTCATCCCCCGGGGGTCCCCGCCCGCCACCGAGCCCAACAAGGGAAAGTGCAATTGTCGGCGAGTCTCCAGCCGACGCACAATGGAGACTGCCCGAAAGATATACTCAAGGGGGTAAGCCCGATTGAACCGTTTGAGCCACCGCCTTCTATCACACCGTTGAATGCAGGGGAATACTGGCGTAAAGCACCTAATCAGCAGCAGAAGCTATAGCATGGTGCTCCGTATAGCAACCCGCATGTCAACAGTGGGATAGGGCTCAACGTGACAAGAGCCGATTGACTAGGCCGGTACGACTAGCCTCCCGTTTAGGTAGAAGTCAAGGCCGAAGTGGAGTGTTGACACCAGTGAGCCGCAGCCCAAAGGGAACCTCAGCCACCAGGATCCTCTTCTCCCCCGACACGGGTCTCCAAGCACGGCAAACACTTGGGATCCAAAGGACCAAAAAGTCACGAGTATTTTTAAGGACCAATCCAACATGGTACGACCTAGGTTAGCACAGCTCCTTAAAAACCGGACCAGTGAAAAGGCTGAACAACATATCTGCTGACATCAAGTCCTAATCCTGGACAAAGATGGCACCCGTCCGCTAGCCCACTCAGTCAGGGACTGAGCGGACTACCCACCTACGCCACGTGGAGGCCGGTGCCGGGTAGGCCCCAGAATAGAGAGAAAAACCCACCATGTGGGGCTGACCAGGGTGACCCTGGGAACTAAAAAATACCTAACCCCACCCAAGTCCCCCAGGGAAGACCCGGGTGGGGGTTTCAAGGCATGGAGGTGTATGCGAGTAAATGTGTGTGTGTGTGTGTGTGTGTGCACGTGAGCAGTTTCACTATATTTTGATGTAGTAAAATTGTTGCCGCTAGGCGGTTTCATATGAAAGAAAAACAGAAGATAGTGGTGGAAAACCCTTTAAAATAGAAACAAGGAATGACGTTTCGGATCAAAGATCCTTCTTCAGGTGACATGCAGTGTGGTTGCTGACAAGGGTGTCTTTTTTGGTAAAAAGGTGTCTGTACATCGCACACCACTATGTGATGTCTTGATATGACCAGCCGTTTTTGGTAAAAAGGTGTCTGTACATCGCACACCACTATGTGATGTCTTGATGTGACCAGCCGTATACCCTTATGACATTTCACAAATCAGTCACGTTTTGTGTTAGTTGTCAGGTGTATTTCGGGCATGTTTAAGCCTTTATTGGCTAAGGGCTGCCTTCATCAGCGTGCTTACCCTTTTGTTTTTGTTGAAAGAGAAAACAAGATACAGGCTGACCACAAAATACGAGAAGTACAGCAACAACGGAGTGAACCCCACTACCTTCCTACAAATAAGGAAACAGACCTACTGATCCTTATGATGGAAAGACAAAACAAGATACAGGCTGACCACAGAATGCGAGAAGTACAGCAACAACGGAGTGAACCCCACCACCTTCCTACAAATAAGGAAACAGACCTACTGATCCTTATGATGGAAAGACAAAACAAGATACAGGCAGACCACAGAATGCGAGAAGTACAGCAACAACGGAGTGAACCCCACTACCTTCATACAAACAAGGAAACAGACATACTGGTCCTTATGATGGAAAGACAAAACAAGATATGGGCTGACCACACAATGCGAGAAGTACAGCAACAACGGAGTGAACCCCACTACCTTCCTACAAATAAGGAAACAGACCTACTGGTCCTTATGATGGAAAGACAAAAACAAGATACAGGCTGACCACAGAATGTAAGAAGAACAGCAACAACGGAGTGAACCCCACCACCTTCCTACAAATAAGGAAACAGACCTACTGGTCTTTATGATGGATAGACAGAACAAGATACAGGCTGACCACCGAATGGGAGATGTACAGCAACAACGGAGTGAACCCCACTACCTTCCTACAAATAAGGAAACAGACCTACTGGACCTTATGATGGAAAGACAAAACAAAATACAGACTGACCACAAAATACGAGATGTACAGCAACAACGGAGTGAACCCCACTACCTTCCTACAAATAAGGAAACAGACCTACTGGTCCTTATGATGGAAAGACAAAACAAAATACAGGCTGACCACAGAATGCGAGAAGTACAGCAACAACGGAGTGAACCTCACCACCTTCCTACAAATAAGGAAACAGACCTACTGGTCCTTATGATGGAAAGACAAAAGAAGATACAGGCAGACCACAGAATGCGAGAAGTACAGCAACAACGGAGTGAACCCCACTACCTTCCTACAAATAAGGAAACAGACCTACTGGTCCTTATGATGGAAAGACAAAACAAGATACCGGCTGACCACAGAATGCAAGAAGTACAGCAACAACGGAGTGAACCCCATTACCTTCCTACAAATAAGGAAACAGACCTACTGGTCTTTATGATGAAAAGACAAAACAAGATACAGGCTGATCACAGAATGGGAGATGTACAGCAACAACGGAGTGAACCCCACTACCTTCCTACAAATAAGGAAACAGACCTACTGGTCCTTATGATGGCCCGGTCCTTTTTACACTCTACATCTCCCCACTGTCCAACATCATCCAGTCTCACCACATACACCACCACCTCTACGCTGACGACTCACAACTACTAGACAAAGACAAACTCGACAACACTCAGACACTACTGACTCGCACGGCTGACTGCTATGAGGACGTGAAAAACTGGATGACAGCAAACAAGCTCAAACTGAACGACGACAAAACGGAAGCCATGCTGGTAGGCACTCGCCAGAAACTTTCCCAGCTCTCTCCCTCTCTCCACCTTCAACTCGACAGCACCCCCATCTCCCTCTCTGACTCGGTCAAGAACCTTGGCGTTATCCTCGATTCCTCTCTTTCCATGACCAGCTTCGTCTCCGCCACGACCCAGGCATGTTATTTCCACCTCCGCCGCATCAGTCAGATCAGAAAATACCTCACTACCGAAGCTGCCACCAAACTCGCTGTCTCTCTCATCTTATCTCGCATCGACTACTGCAACTCTCTCCTTTCTGGCCTTCCTCACTCCACCACTCTCACTCTCCAGCGCGTCCAGAACAATGCTGCCCGCCTCGTCCTCAGAAAGAAAAAATCCGACCACATCACTCCCCTGCTCAAGCTCCTTCACTGGCTCCCCATCCCCCAACGCATCCAATACAAGATTCTGTCTCTCTGCTACAAATCACTGAACAACTACGCTCCTGCGTATCTCTCCAACTTACTTCATCCCTACACTCCTCCCCTCTCCCTCCGCTCCGCCTCTGACCCTCTCCGCCTCCTCATCCCCCGCACCAAACTCAGCACTTTCGGCCCCCGCTCTTTCTCAGTATACGGTCCAACCACCTGGAACACTCTCCCACTCTCTCTCCGTCAGAAACACTCGCTCTCCTCCTTCCAGTCTGCCCTCAAAACTCATCTCTTTCAACAGTTCTAGCACTATATCACCACACCCCCCAGCCCAAGCTGACCGTCCTAATGTATCTTCACTATTTGTGTTACGTGAGTCATTGTTTAAAGCGTGCGCATGCGTGTGCGAGTTGTGAGTGCGCGCTTAGAGTTATAATTATTATAAGATAAGCGCATTATAAATACCGTAATTATATTATATTATTATATTAAAGACAAAACAAGATACAGACTGACCACAAAATACGAGAAGTACAGCAACAACGGAGTGAATCCCACTACCTTCCTACAAATAAGGAAACAGACCTACTGGTCCTTATGATGGAAAGACAAAACAAGATAAGGGCTGACTACAGAATGCAAGAAGTACAGCAACAACGGAGTGAACCCCACCACCTTCCTACAAATAAGGAAACAGACCTACTGGTCCTATTGATGGAAAGACAAAACAAGATACGGGCTGACGACAGAATGCAAGAAGTACAGCAACAACGGAGTGAACCCCATTACCTCCCAACAAATAAGGAAACAGACCTACTGGTCTTTATGATGGAAAGACAAAACAAGATACAGGGTGACCACAGAATGGGAGATGTACAGCAACAACGGAGTGAACCCCACTACCTTCCTACAAATAAGGAAACAGACCTACTGGTCCTTATGATGGAAAGACAAAACAAGATACAGGGTGACCACAGAATGCGAGAAGTACAGCAACAATGGAGTGAACCCCACCACCTTCCGACAAATAAGGAAACAGACCTATTGATTTTTATGATGGAAAGACAAAACAAGATACAGGCTGACCACAGAATGCGAGATGTACAGCAACAACGGAGTGAACCCCACTACCTTCCTACAAATAAGGAAACAGACCTACTGGTCCTTATGATGGAAAGACAAAACAAGATACAGGCTGACCACAGCATGCAAGAAGTACAGCAACAACGGAGTGACCCCCCCCCCCCTACCTTCCTACAATTAAGGATACAGACCTACTGATCCTTATGATGGAAAGACAAAACAAGATACAGGCTGACCACAGAATGCGAGAAGTACAGCAACAACGGAGTAAACCCCACTCATCATCATCATCATAATCAGTCCCTTGCCCGAACTGGGCGTTGGGGGGACTGAAAGGCAGCAGCAACAGACAGTGCTCTCCACTGAGTTCTATTTTGGGCGGTGGCAAGCAAGTCTGGCATCTCGAGTTCGGTCCATTCTTTTATGTTTGCGACCCAACTCTTTCTCTGACGACCTCGCCGACGACTTCCTTCGAGAGTGCCTTGGAGGATAGTCTTGGACAAGGTGTTGTGTCGGGTCACGTGGCCAAACCAAGCAAGCTTACGCCGTTTCACGGTTGCCAGAAGGGGTTCATGTGGGCCCACCAGGGAAGTGACAATGCTCCGTACATATTCGTTGGTCTTGTGCTCGCGGTACGAGATGCGGAGCAACTTCCTCAGGCACTTGTTCTCAAAGGCCTGGATTTTCTTTTCTGAGTCTGCAAGCAGTGTCCAAGTCTCACAGCCGTAGAGTAGAATAGACACTACGAGGGACTTGTAAAGCCTGTACTTGATGGTGAAGCTGATGGAGTTACTTCGCCATATCCTGTCCAGCCTGGCCATTGCGGATGTTGCTGTACCTATCCTGATACGGATCTCTGCTATGCAACTACCGTCTTTGGACAGGGTGGCTCCCAAGTACTTGAAGCTATTGACCTCTTCTAGCTTCTGGCCGTTCATGTGAATGTTGCTGCTGCTGTCGCTTGTGGTGTTGATCATCACTTTGCTTTTATCCGTACTGATCTCCATGCCATAAGACCCTGCGCTACTTGAAAGTTTGTCTGTCAGGTTTTGGAGCTCACTATTGCTGCCTGCCATGAGGTCAATGTCGTCTGCGAATCGAAGATTGCACAGGGATCTGCCACCAATAGAGATTGAAGTATGGTGGTCGTGGAGGGTTTCCTGCATGATCTTCTCCAGGAATATGTTGAAAAGGACAGGAGAGAGCAGGCATCCTTGACGGACACCGATCGTCGTCCTGAAGAACTCGCCTGACTGATTGTTAAGTAGAACCGCGCTGCAGGCGTTCTTGTAAAGCGCTTCTATCATTTGGATCAGTCCCTCCTCTATGTTGAACGATCTCATGACTTGCCAGAGTCCGTCGTGCCAGACGCGATCAAATGCTTTCCTGAAATCAATGAAGTTGTGGTAGAGTTCGCGCTGATGCTGCAGATGTTTCTCGATCAGGACGCGGCAGTTGAAAATCTGCTCTACAGTGCTTCTTCCAACTCTGAAGCCAGCCTGTTCTTCTGCCAGCAGTTCCTCGGCGAAAGTTTTGAGGCGGTTGAGAATGATTCTACCCCACTACCTTCCTACAAATAAGGAAACAGACATACTGGTCCTTATGATGGCACAACATAAGACAGTATACCGGGCGAATTGCTGCACACACCGACACTTCTGGACCGGCGCGCTCAGTGGGAGAAGACGCATCCCAGTTTGCAGCCAGCCATGAATGGAATTAGAGAAAGGAGGAGTCACGTGACAAACCCGCTTCAAGCTTATACAGTTGACGGCACAAGCCTTCAAAACTGAACCGGCAGGCCATGTTTGAGCAGCGTCCACCAGCACTGCGGGAAGTGAACTGAACAACGCAAGAACGCCTTACTCTCCACTAGCTCTCACAATAATAGCAGTGGGAGCGCCTCAACAGAGCAGCTCTTCTACTCCCCACTAGCCCTACCAATTGGCAGTGGTGGAAACAAAACTGAACTACAATCAAGAAGCCATCTACGCAACACTAGCTCATACAATAAGCAGTGGCTGCGCCCCGACTGACATTATCTTCTACTTGCCACTAGCCCTTTCAATTGGCAGTGACGTTAGCGAGAATACATAAACTACTTGAACAATACAGAATGAACCGAAAACAAACTTCTACCATAAAAACCTAACAAAGGTTTACTCAACAAAAACAAAAGGGTCAGCACGCTGATGAAGGCAGCCCTTAGCCAATAAAGGCTTAAACATGCCCGAAATACACTTGACAACTAACACAAAACGTGACTGATTTGTGAAATGTCATAAGGGTATACGGCTGGTCACATCAAGACATCACATAGTGGTGTGCGATGTACAGACACCTTTTTACCAAAAAAACAAGATGTTCGAGTGAGGAGGGGAGCAGATGTCGCCTCAGACCACCATCTGCTTACCTTAAGAATGAAGCTCAAGCTAAAGAAAAGCCGCACAGAGACAACAAGAAGACAGCGCTATAATGTAGGCCTCCTGAGAGAAACTGGAGTTAGAGAAGAGTTCAAACTGGTGCTGTCCAACCGGTTTCAAGCGCTACAGGAGCTAGTAAATAAAGAGGAGGCGGTCACCACAGAGCAGCAGTAGAAGGCAGTAGAGAGGCGCTGAACTCAACCTGCAAAGACACTGTAGGGTTCAGGAAACACCACCACAAGGACTGGCTGTCGGCAAAGAGCTTGAAGATAGAAGCGAGGAAGCAGAAGAAAGCAGCGGTCAACAACAGTCGCACGAGAGCAGCCAAAGTAAGGGCACAGGAGGAATACTCGGAAGCCAACCGCGAGGTGAAGAGGAGTATCAGGGCAGACAAGAGGGCCTACACAGACAGCCTGGCAGCAGAGGCAGAAAAGGCAGCAGGCAGCGGCAACATGAAAGAGCTCTACGACATTACCAGAAGATTGTCGGGCAAGTATGGCCATACAGAAAGACCAGTAAAAGACAAAGAAGGCAAGCCTATTGCAGACTGTGCAGACCAACTCGACAGATGGGCCGAGTATTTTGAAGAGTTACTGAACAGACCTAGCCCACCCGACCCCCCCGACATCCAGCCGGCAGAGACCAACCTACCCATCAGCTGTGACAGACCCAGCCGGGAAGAGATCAGAAGAGCAGTGGCATTTTTGAAGAATGGCAAAGCAGCAGGGCCAGATGGCATCCCAGCGGAGTCTCTGAAAGCAGACCTAGAGACAACAGTGGAGATGCTGTACCCACTGTTTGGAAAGATCTGGGAAGAGGAGGTGATGCCAGCTGACTGGAAACAGTGGAAGGAGGGGTACCTAATCAAGCTTCCCAAGAAAGGCGACCTCAGCAAGTGTTCCAACTACAGAGGAATCACCTTGCTGTCAGTACCAGGAAAGGTCTTCAATCAACAGGATCATCCTAGAGAGAATGAAGAGCTCCGTTGACCCCCAGCTGAGAGACCAGCAAGCAGGATTCAGGAAGAACCGATCATGTACAGACCAGATCGCCACTCTCCGCATCATCGTGGAACAGTCTCTGGAGTGGAGCTCCCCACTGTACGTCAACTTTGTGGATTATGAGAAAGCATTTGACAGCGTGGACCGAGAGACTCTGTGGAAACTCCTACGACACTACGGTGTACCCACAAGGCTCGTCCGCCTGATCAAGAGCAGCTATGATGGCATGACATGTCTTGTGATCCACGAAGGGCAGTTCACCAGGGAGCTCCAGGTCAGAACTGGTGTCAGGCAGGGGTGTCCGCTGTCTCCGTTTCTCTTTCTACTGGCCATAGACTGGGTCATGAAGATGACCACAGAGCACAGACGAAGTGGAATACAGTGGACACTGTGGACACAGCTTGACGACCTCGATTTTGCAGACGACTTGGCATTACTGTCCCACACTCGTCAACAAATGCAGGACAAGACCACGAGGCTTGCTGACATCTCGTCCCAAGGGGGCCTCACCATTCACAAACAGAAAACAAAGACAATGAGGCTGAACACAACCAGGGAAGAACCAATCTTGCTTGCTGGCACCCCGTTGGAGGAGGTGGAGTCCTTCACCTATCTCGGGAGCATCATAGACAAAAAAGGCGGCACTGATGCAGATGTCAGAGCACGAATCGGTAAAGCCAGAGCAGCCTTTCTCCAGTTAAAAAAAGTGTGGAATTCCAGAGAGCTGTCACAACACACCAAAGTCCGGATTTTCAACTCCAATGTAAAAGCAGTTCTCCTATATGGAGCAGAGACTTGGAGATTGACAGAAACCACAGTCAACAGAGTACAGACCTTCATGAACAGTTGCCTTAGAAGAATTTTGAAAATCCACTGGCCAGAGAAGATCAGCAACGTCAGACTCTGGGACAGAACAGAGCAGATAACAGCAGAGAATGAAATTGGGCGAAGAAGATGGGGATGGATCGGTCACAGCCTGAGAAAGCCAGCTTCCAGTATCACTAGGCAGGCATTGTCATGGAACCCCCAGGGAAAGAGGAAAAGAGGTAGGCCGAGAAACTCCTGGCGTCGAGACCTCCAAGCAGACATCAAGAGACTGGGAACCACCTGGAGTAGAATCGAAGGAAAAGCACAGGACAGGAGTTGCTGGAGGTCTCTCGTCGACGGCCTATACCCGGGTAGGGGTGACAGGCGTAAGTAAGTAAGTAACTCTAATAGTCTGTTCAGTGTATTCCAGTCTGCATATCGTCCCCATTGTAGCACTGAAACAGCTTTGCTGAAGATATTCAATGACCTGCTTTGTGCTTTGGACGAGCGTAAGATCACAGTCCTTGCTTTGCTGGACCTGTCCAGTGCGTTCAACACTATTGACCATGAAATTTTGCTGTGCCGACTTCAATCTGTATTTGGCATTGAAGGCACGTCATGGCATGGTTTAGTTCATACCTGACTGAACGATCCCAGATTGTTTCTGTCGACGGCTGTCGTTCTGAGCCATCACCTCTCCGGTTTGGTGTACCCCAGGGCTCGGTCCTAGGACCTGTATTGTTCTTACTGTATGTTCAGCCCCTGTCCGACCTGATTTGTAGTCGCTCCATTTCCCATCATGCATTTGCAGATGATACGCAGATGTACAAAAGTGATACTGTCGAGCGAGCTGTGAATGCCGTCCAAAGTATAAGCCAGTGCATTGACCATGTCAAATCATGGATGACCACCAACAAACTGATGTTAAATGATGGCAAAACTGAAGCAATGTTGGTAGCTAATCCAAGATTATCTTCGTCCCTGCCTTTACCGTCATCATTGTCTGTGGATGGAACACTCATTGGCTTCTCTGCGAGTGTGAGAAACCTGGGTGTTACACTTGACAGCGAGTTATCTATGTCACAGCATGTCAGTGCAGTGCGTAGATCCGCTTATCTGGAACTTCGTCGTATTAGTTCAGTTCATCACCTGCTGACCGTGGAAGCCACTAAAACACTAGTTTGTGCATTTGTGCTGTCCAAGCTAGATTATTGTAACTCTTTGCTTTGTGGCTGCCCTCAGTATCTCATTGATCGCCTCCAAAAAATTCAGAACAATGCAGCCCGGCTTGTTATGAGAGTCCGTAAGACTGAGCATGTCACACCCATCTTGAAGTCCCTTCACTGGCTACCTGTGTCCTCACGTATTCAATACAAAGTTATGTCACTCTATTTTAACTGCCTTTCAAGCACCAGCCCAGAATACTTGTCCTCTTTGCTGCATGTGTATACACCCTCTCGTGAGCTCCGCTCCTCTTCTGATAAACGGAAGTTGTGTGTACCTTCTGTCCAAACTAAAACATTTGGTCAGCGCACTTTTCTTTATCAAGCCCCAGTGTTATGGAATACACTTCCTCTTGAGGTCAGAAACAGCGAGTCTGTCTCTGACTTCAAGAGGTCGTTGAAAACTCACCTCTTCAAGCTTTACTTTGAATAACTGCCAGTGTTTGATGCCTTAGTTGTAGTTCTGCAATCCTCCTTGTTTAGACTGAATGTTAATTAGAATATAAATTATTATGTATGTATTGTTGTTTAGTTTATTGTAAAAATGGTGTGTTCGGGCATTGTGCTTTGTTATGTGCATATGTCATTGTATTTTTATTTTTGTGTACAGATTGTAAAGCGCTTAGAGCTTTTGAGTAAGATTAAAGCTGAGGTGCAATGAGAAAAACCCGCCCAGCGCGTGTTTTAAAAAGACTACAGGACCCAGCTTGGGCCCTGCCCCTAAGTGGGTCAAATCGGTTCGTAACTCAGTTGACGGAGTGGGCAACTGCGTATCCCGAGCTTGCAAAACTCTCGGAAAACGACAGACCACTTCCTGTTGCACGGAAATCATCGCGATTAGCAGATCGGACAACAGCAGACGATTCTGTGACACTTTGAAACTGACCGACAGCCACGGATTTTACGCGCTGGGGACTATGATGGCAGAATGTACGGCTGTACATGCTGTAAGTATGACTCCTGACACTTTGTAGTTGTGAACGAATTTTTTTCAACACGTACCTCCAGTCCAATGTAGGCTAATATAAATAAATAAAGAAGCATTGTGATGTACAACCAATACAGTAAATTGGATGAGAGAGAGAGAGAGAGAGAGAGAGAGAGAGAGAGCGAGAGAGAGAGAGAGAGAGAGAGAGAGAGAGAGAGAGAATCGACTGTTTACATAGATGCCAAAAGATACAAGGTCGCCATGGGTCAAGCTGAATTTTAGTAGCTGCCCTTCGTATGGAGAAAATATTTGCTGTAGGCCACTCCAGATGAAAAAAATATAACAACAAACACTAAACGACAAATAACCCCTCCTTCCTCACCCTTCCGATATCATATAAGCTTCAGGCTGTGCTGTGTAACTTACGGATAGCTCGGCCTGGTCCATATCCAGTGTGCGTCCAGGCAAGGCACAAATGGCCTGCTCTGTCCGTCGGGTGGTCAAGTGTCGTCTGCTACTGTTGATATCAGTAAAAATATCGCTGGTTTAGATCAGTGATCGCGGTGCCCACTCGCTGCAAACAGGAAGTGGCCTGTCTTTTTCACGGGAGTTTTGCCAGCACGACAAACGCAGTTGACAACTCAGTCAACTGAGTCAGTTGCAAACCGGTTTGTCGAAGTTAGCCGAACGTTCACGAAGACAGGGCCCTCGCTGGGTCCTGCAAAGTTTTTTTAAAACACGTGCGGGGCGGAGTTTTTTGACTGTTTCTCAGCTTTAAGCGCTATATAAATACTCATTATTACTATTATTATTATTTGTATCTCTTCTTTGGTGCCCCTCTGTCATGGTGTCCAGTAGCAAGCTCGCCGAACAGGGTGATCTTTGGTAGGCGATGATCCTCCATCCTGGAGACATGCCCCGCCCAGCGGAGCTGTGTCCGCAGCAGCAAAGCCTCGATGCTCACAGTTTCAGCCTGTTCAAGGACCTCGACGTTGGTGACATAGTCACTCCAGTGAATGCCCAGGATGGTGCGCAGGCAGCGCTGGTGGAAGCGTTCGAGGAGTCGTAGTTGGCTGCGGTAGAGGGCCCAGGACTCGGAACCATACAGCAGGGTGGTGAGGACCACAGCTCTGTACACGCTGATCTTGGTGCCTGTTTCCAGCTGTTGATTGTGCCACACCCGCTTGAAAAGTCGCCCAAAGCGCTGTTCGCTTTTGCCAGCCTGCTGTCAAGCTCCTTGTCCAGCTTGGCGTCCGACGCGATAATGCAGCCAAGGTAAGTATTTAAACTGGTGCACTGACTTTAGTTCAGACTCGCCAATGGTGATGTGAGGAGGGCGATACACTGTCTTGGGTGCCGGCTGATGGAGGACCTCTGTCTTTTTCAGACTGACCTCGAGTCCAAAGAGCTGGGCAGTGTCTGCGAAGCAGGACGTGATGTCCCAAATCAAAGTAACACTAACAGCCTTTAAAATGTTACGTGTTCTATGCAGAAGACTGATATAAATTAGAGGATAAGACCATTTTAGACATGTCTCTTAAGTTTCACTACTTGTTTCAATATACTTCTTTCTTCTTTTTTTTTTTTTTTTTTCGTCTGCAACTGTTCACATGACCTACCTACCGGCCCCAATGTCATCCAAAACGTACCGGCGAAAATGATAGATAAATCTAAAACTAGAGTAATACAAACCTTTGATTGACGGTCCAAAGACTCTGGAACAAAGCACCACATGTTGGTTGCTGTGATCTCACGTAGGCAAACTGTAACAGTTTCGGAATTTGTATCGCTGGCGTGCAGAAATGTGCGCACCGCATGAGCGCAGCCATTTTGTAACAGCCGGAAGGATTTCCCGAATGCTGTGTTCTCTTTCAGGTCACGTTACGCATTTAAATTGGGCAGTTCAGGCAGTGCAAGGACCGGTGTTTTTAAAAATAATTTTTGGCCTTGTTTGAAAATTTGTAGTAGGGCTGGATGTTGGAATTTGCTGGAAATTTCTGGTTAGATGAAAGGAGACATGTTAGGTGCTTCGATTCATACCATCCTGAGCTTCTCCAGTGAACAATTGTGGGCCTATGTTGAGTTGCCTTTGACGTAGTGATTTGAGGGGCACGCTGATTTCAGCTGTGCTTGGGTGTGGGGTTGGTAAGGAACCAGTTTCATAGCCAAGAAATGAGACGGGTCATGTGCTGTTTTTTTTGGTATTTTGTGCATGGCAAATGTGCAGCTGGTGGGCAGGAGTGTTTTTTAGGGAATTGAACAATTAGGGGATGACTGGGACTGACTAAGGCTAAGAGACTGGACAGTAGGGAAAGAGCACTGTGGTCCGTGGCCTGTCAGGTCGCGCACATGGGACAGCTAGCAGACGATGCAAGAGAGGTAGGTGCGATTTTTTGCTTCTTTCTGTTTCAAAATAGCTCACTGACCCAGGGAATCATAAGATTTGGAGTAGTTTTGTGAATTTTAAGGAACTTTGACCATCGAGAGGGGGGCAGGGTAGCAAAAACGGTCACAATTTGACACTCTTTTTGCTTACTTTCTGTTTGACAGTTTACAAAATGGAGCAAGCGACGCTTGAACGATTTAGGCTTTGTTTGGAACAAGTGCCAGGGTGGCAGGTGGCACCAAATGGGTGTTGCAGGCTATATAGGGGTGGGGACAGGGGGTATGGGTATGCGCATTTAAATTACTGTGACCCTAGAACAATTTCCAAAAATCTAAAATTCTAACCAACCAACAACACCCCCCCCCCCCACACACACACACACACACACACACACACACACACACACACCCTCTCCTCACCCCCAGGATACATTCTAGCAAGCAATGGCCTGGCTGGCAAGCAAGCAAGCAAGCAAACAAACAAACAAACAAACTAATAAGCAAGCCAAAAAGTAATGAAAAACTTACAGGGTCACTTATTTCGTGCGAGGCCGTATTGATGCTCTGGCACATCTAGCTGGTCCTTCTTGTAGGGGTCGGCTGTCTTGCTGGCAAGGAAGCGCAGTGTTTTTCTGGCACGGTTTGCACATTCACGCGATTTCCTTGATGCTGAGTTCTGGTATGCCTTGTTGTAAACACATTGTCTCTGTTTTGATTGCAGGAAACTGTTAGTTTCTGGGCCCAGTGTGACACCTACATTGTTCAACATCATATGCAGTCCTTTCCCCTCACCGTTGTTGACACACAACACTGTTGCATGGGGCCTCCCAGCAAAGGTGCGTGAGTACTTGACATTTTTGGGTGACCTCACACTGAACGCTCTGTTGACAGCTTCATTTTTTTGAGTGTTGGTGCCTAGCCTAAGTTTCACAGCAGCTTCTGAGCTCAACATGATCCCTAGAGCATCCTTCATTTGCACTTTGTCCTTGTCATTAAGAAGAATGTCTGTTATGCCCCGAGGGCCTAGAAAAATAGACCTCTTGACCCAATTGTCCAGTTCGTTACCTGAACATGTGCTGGTCTCCCCTAGTCGAATGCATCCAGAACAGTCCCCACCGTAGCAGTTGATGATAACGTCTCTGTGCTCCGGCAGCATGCTCTGTAGCACACTCTTGTCTCCACCACTGGCTTGGACGCAGTTCTTCACAACATGCAAACATCGGTTGCCTAAGTCATTGATCAGCTGCCTTTTGGCCTCAGTCTTCTGCGTTTTAGTCCGACATTGTGGGAACATGTCAGCGCTAAACACTATGTGCGAATTTGCATAGCGCTTCATGCTCTCAGCAAGGTGGGTTGGGTCAGCTTGTCTCTCTACACAAATGTCAGGAAACACAGTCCGCAGGCCTGTCTGCAGGCCCTTAGCACAGCGAGTATCACCATCACTTGTCACAAAATCCACCTTTGTATTTGCAGCAGCAAGAGACTGTCCAAGGCGTTCACCCAGGACTTCCTCTGACAAGGGCATTACTTCATCGGTGTCAGCACAGCAATTGTGATCATTACCAGGACACAACGCGTCCTTTCCTTTGGAGCGCAGTCTGGCACCAACTATGCACAACTTATTCTGGTAAGCTAAGCCGACAATGTACTTGTTGGGGCTGTCTGTCTCTATGGCCGTGGTAATCGCTTTAGAGGCACTTTGCCCACACTTGCGTCTGTTGGCACGCGATGAAGAATTGTATCGCGTGTCAACAGACACATTCTGGATGGAGCCATCCGGCTTGCGTACTGTTTCTAATTTGGCTCTCATGTCTCTTTCGTTCAGTTCACTGGTTTTCTTGCTGACATATTCAGCGGCTCTCTGCATGCCAGTTCTACATGGGACAGGCATGTTGAGGCCAGCGCAGAGAGTCTGCACTTTCGCTGGCCCGATGCTGGTGTTCTGTGTCGTAATGGCCAGTCCTAGATTAGTCTCTGCTGGTCTTGGCCCTGACCTACCAGTGTCCACCTCTGCATACAGCTTGACCACAGGTGTTTTGAAAGCACAAATCTCACACCTTACGCTAAGCTGACAGGCAGTGCCCCACTTTTTCTCTGTGGCATAGCTAAAATGTGGCAAGTGTCCGTCGTCGCTTTCGTCGGCATGCTGTGAGATGGCTGTGTTGAAGAGAGCGATGACTCGGTTCATGTCCACTAGTCTGTTTTTACAACTGAAACTTTTCCTTCTTCTGTTTTAGGCAGCATGCTGGAACGCAGCTTGTATGCAGGATGCAACAAGATGGCAGTCCCTGACGCAGGCTGCTTGATATCAATGGTGCTGTCTGCAGACACGCTGGCTCCTGGATCGCTGCTGCTGGGCTCCACCTTGGCTCTGGCACCCATCCAAGCTCTGTTGCCTGCCTGGAACTGGGTTCCATATCCACGCCGGTGGCGATGAGCTGGCATGATAAAAGAAATAGCTGTAAGTGTGTTGCTCTGTAACTGGGGAGCTGTAACTGCAGTCTAGGCTGTAGTCAAAGTCAGCCAGTTTGTGTGACACAATAGACCTATATACCAGCTGCACACAGACAACCCAGCCCTACATGCTCTGTCACTTGTGTACCAAATTTCAGGCCCATCTGAGCAGATTTGAGGCGTTAAAATCTGTATTTCAAAATAGATCTGGTTTCAGCTGAAAAAGGGGAGACAATCTGCTGCCAGTCTAGAAAAGGGTGTCTTTTGGTAAATGGCCACTACAGCTAAACGCAGAAACGTGAAGCACTGATCTTTAGTAGGTTACTTATACAGTTTGTAGCTGATGACAACTAGAATGGTTTTGGGGGAAATGGAAGTAAAATTAGGGGACTGGCAGACTTAGCAATTTGAGCAAAGCGTAAAATAGGCTGACTTCACGGGGGGTGGGGTTGAAAAAAATCTGCAAGTAGTGACTTTTCAAGCAGGTTGCCACAATGTTTCATTTTTCTACATTTAGACATGTGGCTGTAATCGCGTGTCAAATTTCAGGACATTCTGAACATATTTTCTGAGTTTTCAGCAACATTGAAAATCAGACATTCTGCAGAGCAGTACTCAGGCTAAAGGCTGACCGTGGCAAAACAGGTGACCCATTTCATTTGGCCACTGTACCCATCAATATTGTGGTACATCAATGCCGTTTGAACTGCAGGCACGGCGGAGGGCATTGTTGGCTGTGATAACAGTTTTAGGAGAAAAAACGTGATCCGTGTTCTCTTTCAGGTCACGTTACGCATTTAAATTGGGCAGTTCAGGCAGTAAGAGGACCGGTGTTTTTAAAAATAATTTTTGGCCTTGTTTGAAAATTTGTAGTAGGGCTGGATGTTGGAATTTGCTGGAAATTTCTGGTTAGATGAAAGGAGACATGTTAGGTGCTTCGATTCATACCATCCTGAGCTTCTCCAGTGAACAATTGTGGGCCTATGTTGAGTTGCCTTTGACGTAGTGATTTGAGGGGCACGCTGATTTCAGCTGTGCTTGGGTGTGGGGTTGGTAAGGAACCAGTTTCATAGCCAAGAAATGAGACGGGTCATGTGCTGTTTTTTTTGGTATTTTGTGCATGGCAAATGTGCAGCTGGTGGGCAGGAGTGTTTTTTAGGGAATTGAACAATTAGGGGATGACTGGGACTGACTAAGGCTAAGAGACTGGACAGTAGGGAAAGAGCACTGTGGTCCGTGGCCTGTTGTTGGGTGCCAAAATGTTCTTCCGGTCTCGAATGAATCACGTGACCAATGGAACACCTTGGGGTGTCGATGTGTAGACTTACAATGGCTGACGGCGAAACGAACTGAAAGGCTGATGAAACTGATAATACTAAAAATAATTAAATCTGTTTGTGTTATGTTATTAATTCAACGAAACACTAAAAGGTATTTTAAAAATTCATTCTTATTACTTGTGTTTTTCCGAGTCCCTTCTGTTTTTTTATAACGACTCTTCTAGCAATTCTCATTTGGTAGGTATCGGCAAGCTGGCGTTCTGCGAGGGGCCAACGCGCTGAGAGTGCGATTTTTACCTGATTTTGTAAATGCAAATAATTTCACTTTGAAAGAAAACGTTTTACATTGTGTTTAGGTTTGTCTTGTCTTTCCAAAGATGTTATTAGGTGAAATTATCTTCTTTAATGTATTTGACCGGCTGGCGACATACATTCAATGTTCTGTTTATTATAAATCAGAGTTGCCAACCACTACGGAATTTCCGTAGTTTACTACGGAAGTAGATGTGTTACTACGGAGCTACGGAAGTAGTAAAAATACTACGGAAAAGCAAAATCAATAGTTAAAATTTTTTTAAGGGTTCGTTGAGCGCCTGTGGCTACAGTGTAGGCTGCCGAGTCAAGGTCACGGTCTGATCACAGCTTCCAGTGTGTGTTAGGCTTTGAACCAATCATTGTGAAGCCGGTTGGAATGCACCAAACAAACTCGTCGGCCTGTGGTTGGCCGTGACAGGTTTCCGACAGGTCGTATATGCCGTATTCTTTTTTTCAAAATGCATCATAAATATCGTTGTTGTTAACATAATCCAAGTGTTTATTTTAGTTTAAAGCTGTGGGTGAAGTTGTACAATAAAAGATATTCTAACTGACAAAAAATGCAATTATTTTGTTAAATTGGGTACATAAAATAATAATTTATATGATTTCCTAATTTATCATTAATAGTAGTTGCCTTTTAAATCTAGAAATAAAGTAAATGTTGGAGTTAGTCAAATTAAAATAACAAGCACACTAGAACAATTTGCTTGATTACGTCCCTTTATTTAAACCAACCTGTCGGTGTCTGCTTTCCCTTGGTTGGACCTAAGTGCAATGATCAGAAAATTTCGCAATGTGCAAGTTTTAAAAAAAAATTAAGTGGAGGAGAGGGGGGGGGGGGGGGGCGCCCAACCATTATTTAACCCATTACAGAGATGTGCAAACTATATGTGTCCTGGTCAGTGATGTGTGTGTGTGTCATTTTTATTTTTGCGCTCGTGCTAATATAAAAGGCACAATATAAAAAAGTGCAGAAATAATAGGTAACAATAATAATAGTATTACTGAAATTTTAATAGTATTATTGAAATTTCAAATGGCTAATACTGAAACTTCAAATTGTGGGTATGCATGCCTGATGGAGGATTAAACGATGTGACCCGGCACGTCAATGGAAGTCGCCACAAAAGCCGAAGCCATTGTGATCCAGAAAAATTTGTGCCATCTTGGTCTCTTCCTGTCTTTTTCAAAGAAACAGACTTATCTGTCATCCGGACTGAAACGCTGTTCACCACTTTTGTAGCGGAACACAATCTACCTGCATCCGTAGCGGACCATTTCAACAACTTGTGCAAAAAAATGTTTCCGGATACCATCATGCAGGGTGTGCCCTGCTATGAAACGAAACTGTCAGATATAGTGAAGAAATGTAAGGCAGCAACGAGGACTGCCCTGTCTAAGTGATCCCCAGATTGAAGCTTGTGTTTGTCCAGCATTGCAAGTATGTCATGAAGCTGCTGTGCTTATAAAATCTTTTCCAAGTATGGCACTTTGTCAGTGTTTTTTATGTCTTTAAATGTCATGTGTATTCTGCCTGCCTTTGTGTTTGTGTATAGTTACATTAGTAATGCATCGCTGCGACGCGCATTGACTACTGAAATTGACTACTGAAATTGATGCGCATTGACTACTGAAATTGTCATAAAACTACTGAAATTCTACATTTTGACTACTGAAAAAAAAATTGGGGGTTGGCAACTCTGATTATTTTTTTGTGTGTTTTTCACAAGCAGTGCAGGCACGTCCTGAGAAAGCCTTGTTGCTGTCGGGACACTAAGCAATGTACAATCAATCAATCCATTCACCTGCATTTTCCTTTTTAAAACTCTCTCTACTGTCTGCACTTCCTGTAGCTCTTGATATTGAATGTGTGTTGCCGCGCCGCCGTTCGTTACTAGGCTAATGGCACACACCCAAAAATGAAAATAAAAGGACGCACGAAAAAAGTTATGTTTATTGAGCCCGACTAGTACAATTTTTTTTTTTTTTTTTAGTAATTTCTAACTATAATTTTTCTAGGGTACCCCCGATATTTTTTTAATAAAATCTTCGTTCGCGAAGGTTTTTCTTGGTTTCCTGTACCCTATCTTTTTTCCCTCTGCTAAAAAAAACTAGCTTCTCAGTTCTTCAACATTGAGGGAGATTTGATACGCATCGTATTTTGTTATTTCAGATTTATGTTTCTTGTAGTTATTATTTCATCTTGGCACGCGCTTAAAGTTCTTCATATCAATAGAAATTATCATTCAATGCCTTCTGATAATAAGTTTCATATGCTTCAGGCTTTTGACACCCGAAGGTACTCAATGTTCATGTTTCTGTAATTCGTGTGAAACCTCTTGTAATAAGGTTCCCAAACAAAGCCACGCAGGTGAGCAACGCTAACACCCTCAATGCTATTCAGCAAACTCCCAATTTGTGGCCGTACAGAACGCAATACCCTAACAGAAATGAACGTGAACTGCCACCCAATCAGCCATAGAAGCTGTTTTGAACAGAATTCTAATTATTGACTTTTACCGTCCTTTTGAACTGTGAATATTTCGCTTTTCTCATTCCAAATCATTTCAAAGTTCTGTATCTTATTTAATTGATTGCATCTGCCTGTAATTTTTTCTGAAGCAATTGTCACCTGTGTATCAGGCGAAGTGTCTGCTTTAGTCATTCACATTTGTTTCCAGTCGCTCAAGCGTCGGTAGTTGCCGGATAGGAAGTTTACCTTTTTTTTATTGACTCAAATATTTCTTTTTAATTTAATCAGCAATTACATTTTCGCAACTCTTCCCAAAGTATCCCATTTGCTGGCCTAATAAAAGCAACAAGATCCATGTGTTCAAGGTTTATGCTAAGTTAGGACCAAGTTGTTTTGTCAACCCCATTTGCCAGCGGGAATCTGTTGAACTTGATACTATTATTTTTTGTATGGCCATAAAGACCTTGATGATTCTTTTACTGTTTCGTCCCATGTAAGTTTAATTCCCTGTGCAATTTGAGCTCTATCGCAGAGATTACTGCTTTCATGGTATTTGCAAATCACTATGGTACTTCTCTTGTGGATGGTAATTTTGTGCATAAACACAACAGAAAGTATTGATCTACCATTTCTAGTTGTAAAGAAGCAAAAAAATACCGCCGTCTTCTATAATTTTCAACTTTCAGTTTTTCTCTGTATTGTTGTTGGGGCAAAACTTGGAACAAGGCTTCCACTAGCGGCCCCAGAATAAAAAACCCTTCTCAACACTAAGGCGCCTTCCTCATCAGTGTAAAATAAGGACAATAAAATCCAACTTAAGTCCCAGTCATTGTGGGTGGTGAAAAAGGCACAGTGAAACCATCCATTACTACTACATGTATTAAGTATGTAGGGCACATTATTTACAGGATGAGTAGGTACGTTAACATCTCGAAGTGACCAAGTTTAGGAATCGGCTTTCACGTCTTTCTGTGAACAAATACTTTACTTGGAATGATTTGAATCAAGTTCAAAATAACCCATATATTTCTCCAAGTTCCTTCCTTCTCAAAATCTGTTACGTCTGCCAACAATCTTTCAACTTGTTATGGCCATGCATCTGGACATGATTCTAGGATTTGGGACAGACACATCCGTTTTTATAAACTCAAAAATTAAAATTATTTACCTTCTAACACTAACTAAAAATCATGCATAA